>VZTL01040823.1:0-16950 GCA_013400535.1 Scopus umbretta
TTACTCTTTGTCCTGTCACAACATGCCTGTTGTGTGAGAGATTTGTCACACTGAATTTTAAGTAAACTCTAAATTGACTTTGAGATATTAATTTTCTTTACGTAATGAACTTCAAAGATAGCTTATCTCGTAACTGACCTTTCTTTTTTCTAAATCATTATTCTTGTAAATGAAACTAATAACTAGGTACTCCATTTTAACACAGTGAAAATTTGATCACTGCCCATATATAACACTACAACACACACACATCTGTTTTCTCTTCTTAGTTTTCTTCTTTCAAGCCTTAAGCCTTACCTCACACATTTTTGAAAGCTTAATTTTTTTAATTTTTTTTCCCCCGTTTTCTTTTTTAACTTTCTTGGTCTGAGGCTTTTCTCATGGCCACTTTATGTATAACATAAGATATAACCATAACTCTGTATGTACCAGTCATGTTAATACATTCCAGAATGACACTTTTTTTCATAGTCACCATACTGACTGCTGTTCAGTCTGTGGTCTGTTATAGTTCCTACATCCTTTTCTACATGACTTTTAGCCAACTAGTTACTCTGTGCTTTGTGGTTTCTGCATTTGATTTCTCTTTAAGTATGAATGTTGTACTTCCTTACTGAATTTAATCTTGTTGATTTCCAAATTATCTCCAACTTAACAATATCATTGTGAATTTTGATTTTTATCTTTCAATGGACTTCCAGCCACACTTAACTTGATGTAATCTGTAATATTTCAGTGTATTATGTTCCATCATATATACATCATCAGTTAAAATAGAGTGTGGAAGTGGACTGAAGGTAAACTGCTGTGGGTGTCCACTTAAATTATTTTCCCCTTTGACGAGAAATCACTGATAAATGCTCTGAATCTGTCTGGGGCATACTCTACATAGTGAATTGGTCTATGCAACACTTGACTAGTTAGCTTATGAGAATGTTCTGATGAAATGGGGAAATTGGATTAGCTACAGGTGACAAACCAATTATGGCTGGTTTATCACCTTATTGTCTTCTCAGTGGTTTATAAAACTGCTTAATAATTTGTTTGCATCTCTTTCTTGGAATTTAAATTGGCCAGATTAGTATATAAATCTGAGTCTACTTTTTCAAAGATACTTTATCTGCCTTCTTCAGTCCTCTGGGAACTGCTTCTCCAGTGTAATACCTAATGAATCAGAGACTCCTTCAGCTATTTCTGAGTTCTGTAGCGTGCAACTTTCATCAAGCTGTGCTGACCTAAAATTGTTCATGTTATCTAAATATATTCATGTGAATTGTGTTAGTCATTTGATTGTAATTAAAATTTTTGAAGATAGATGCCTTTTTTAAATTATTCTAATGCTGTAGCCATCTCTGAATTATGCATTGTTTGGTGTTTTGGGTTTTTTTGGGGGCGTTTTTTTTGTGATCTTCCTGTTGATTCCATGTGTAGGTCTTTCTCTGCATTCAATTCTTACTAGTTTACGGGATGAAGATGCCAGCCTGGGCACCACTGGAATGTAAATGTATCTCTTGCTCTCCTGTTTATCGGAAATGTGGTATTTACACCTTAACAGAGCAATAAAAGTAGAGGCATGGCATTTTCCTTTCTGCTCTTGCAGCCCTCCAGGCTTCTGAAGCATGTCAATTAGATTGCAGAACAGTTCCAGAATTTGGTCCCAATTTCAGTCACTTAAACATAAACCAGTTTTTGATTCAGTCTAGTCCTTACATAGATCTGTGGTGAATGTTTGTTTTCTTCTAGGTGGAAAGTTAAACAAGTAAATTTCATGATCATTACATTATATCATACGCTGTGGAAGATTTGAACTACTTCATGTGGAATTCATAAAGTATCTGCATACACACATTGCATAGCAGTATTTTTTGTAGTGTAACATTAGTATTCTTTGTATATCATTGAAGGTCGTAAAACTTTTCCAAGAGCCAGAAGGACTCAGGGGAACAGCTTCCGATCACCAGTTAGTTTCAGTCCCACTGATCACTCGCTGAGCACCAGTAGCGGAAGCAGTGTCTTTACACCAGAATATGAAGATAACCGAATGAGGAGGAGGGGAAGTGACATAGACAATCCTACCTTGTCAGTCATGGACATCAGTCCACCCAGTCGCTGTAAGTTAAGCCATTTTTTGAACTCCGCTGTAAAACTCTCTCGACATGATATACTTGAAGTATGTAATGTCAAAACTAAGTGTGTCATCAAAATACGTGCAATTGAATAATAGGTTTTTATCTCTCTAGTAGGAAAACGTCAAGACCATATGCTTATCATTTTCTTCATTGCTTACTGTGCTAACCTTCAGTAGATTTTCACATGCAATTTGCATCTGTGATAACAAAGCACTGCAAAAATACTTTTGATAGGCACTTGAAGACCCAAGAAGGGTTATGCAGGTTGCAGTTACTATTTATTTTTGCAGATGTTGGTCAAGTTTTCTGCTAAATTGTAGACCTCAGGTGGTACTGTTCTATATCTGTGGTGGCATTTCAGGAGCAAATATACTTTGTGGTGATGTCAGTAGCTGGTACACTTTAATCATGCCTTGATTTTTTTTTTTTTAAAAAGTTACTAAGTTTGTTTAACATGCTTTTTCCATTTTTCAGATTAGCTGTTGCTAGTTGTTTTATGTCTGTCTGTCTCTACCATAAATTATTTTGTGAATAAATTTAAGTAGCTCATGTTTTCCGTCTTAAAGGAAATCTTTTATTGATCTTTGTAACTTATATGGGGAATTTTAGGACACACAGTCTCTGTTGTTGAAAAACGTAGTCTTTTAAAAAATTATTTTCTGTGTATTCCAGTTTTTCTCGATCAGCTGAGTAACAAGCTCATTTGAAAACCAAAAAATACTTATATTTTCAGCACCACGAGCTCCAACTAACTGGAGACTTGGTAAACTGCTGGGTCAAGGTGCATTTGGCAGAGTATATCTGTGTTATGATGCTGATACCGGAAGAGAACTGGCTGTTAAACAAGTTCAGTTTGATCCTGATAGTCCAGAAACCAGCAAGGTAAGTGATACCAAAGACAGAGTTTGTAAAGGGCTTTTGCTGAAGTGTGTGTTCTAGACTAGACTGATGTTCCTTTCCTTGACCAGGATGATGTTTTAAAACATGTTGTGTTTTCATGTCCTTGTTAGCAATCCTGTTTTGTTAGTACCTCAGAGAATTAGTTTGGTTACCTGATTTTAACATTGCATCCCATTTTTTAATTTTCAGACATATCCTTATGCACTGATGTCCTGGTTTCAGCTTAATTCAGAATTAATTTTCTTCCTAATAGCTGCTATAGTGCTGTGTTTTGGATTTAGTCTGAGAATAACGTCTGAATTAAGCTGAAACCAGGACAACTGAACATAAGTAGCTTAATCCGGGGCGGTCTTAGTCTCTAAAATTAAACAACCCATTATGAAGTGTGCTCTGAAATAGACAATTATTTATACTTATAGGAATTAAAACGAGTTCCATTTATAAACAGAAAAATCTGTACTAATTTAAATCTTCTTGAAAATAAAGTCTCAAGGATATTTTGTTTGGCTGTGAAGGCAATTTGAGATTCTTATCTTTTATTTTATCTTTTGGGTGAGTTGGTTTTTTTTTAAAACTTCAGGCATCAGGGCTAGCTACTGTTACTTGCTGTATTTCTCTCTGAAGAGCAAAAGTTTAATTGTCAATTTAATCTCTCTCTAAAACTGAACTTGTCTTTCTTTAAATACCGGACACTTGAGGAGAGAAACTATTTAAAAATAGCACCCATCTTCTGTTTCTTTTCTCCTGAACCATACTTGCTGCTTTTTACAGGATGGAAAAATAATTATTACTTTTCCTGCATTAGGACTGCATTCTGCACTGTGGGGAGCAAGGCCGGGGAAGCAATGGGTGTAAGCATGATTGCTGAATTGAGTGGCTACCAGTTGTTGTAGTTGCTGCTACTAGTGATGTAGGATCAAGGAAAAAAAGCCAAGAATCATTTGTGCTGTAGATTTCTAGTGTACTTGTTGCTGCTACTTTAAAATGTAACAAAACAACTGATTATGCTTTGGAAATGTTAAATATGAAATACTGTAGTCTCTCCTGTAGCAACAGTTCTGTGACCTCGCTTGCTGTAGCGTTTTGTAATGTGTTCCTCGTAGTGTCAAAAAATCTGTTTTCCTTCTAACCTGAGAAGTGTGAGGGTGTCAGTAATAGTCTGTGATGGATAAAAAGTAAGTTTTCATGAAAGGCTTCTAGGTGAAATTTGGAATCCAGTCAAGTTGGAATTCGTGGGTTAGTATTTTTCCGGCATCTTCCTGTACAGTCTGTTTCAAAATATCCTACTTCCTGTTTGCAAAGTTTTTAGTATTTCAGATAGCTCTAGAGAAAGCACCATATGTGTTAATGCTTTGCTTTGTTGTATTTCATTATTACAATATTAAGTTGTCCTCAAAGGCATTTTTAAAGTATAGTCTGTCGTCCTGGAAGAGTTAAGAGTTTATGCTAATTAATCCACTACAAAGATGTAAAGATTTTTGGTTTTTTACTTTTTTTTTAACCCAATTGGAGGTTTGTGATGTTGCATAATGGGCAGTGACTTCATACACATATTGATATCTGCTGTGCTCTGAAACAAACATAACTTCAAAATAAGAGAAACGATGAAATAACAGAAAATCATCCCAAAGTCAATTTATAGAAAAGTCATAGTTTTTTTCACTTCCCTCAATCTAATGGTGGTATTTTCTTGTTACCAAATGCATAAATTTACATAAGCTACAAGAGTATTTTGTTCCTTAGTTTGCATAATGCTTCAATATGTGCATACAGTCATGCTTTTAAAAAAAATCCAAATCCAAAACATCATTATTACTACATCAAGCATGGTAAATCTCTGTTTTTCCTTTTAGGAAGTAAACGCACTTGAATGTGAGATTCAGTTGCTGAAAAATCTGCTGCATGAAAGAATTGTTCAGTATTATGGCTTCTTGAGAGATCCACCAGAAAGAACACTCTCTATATTCATGGAATATATGCCTGGGGTAAGCAAGAGAGCCAGTCCACTTCAACCATCATTTCTACGCAGTATGATGAGTGCCCAAGTCAACAGCTTTTGCAGAAGTGCACACAGATACTAAAGAAATGTCCAAGTTAAAAACAGTAGCCAAAGATGGCTACTGACAGGTGCTTACAGGAGCCTCTTTTCATTGCTTGTTTGGGTTTTCAGAATTACAGTGCTTCGTACAAAAGTTGTTTGCATTTGGTTTTGGCATAAGAAGCACCTGGCAATGTCTTTGAAAAGACAATATTATCGTTAGTAAACTTTTGAATCTTCCTGAATTTTAATGCTTCTTTTTGCCATGCTTTCAGCTTGTGCTGTTGTGTAGTTACCATCTCAACTACTCAATTATTTTGGGAAAACAAAAACTAGTTAATATGGATGTAGATATAAGTGCATACAGAAAATAATCTTGGTGCTCGTTTTTTGTGTGGCACTTAGGTACGTGTTGAACTGTTCTTCTGCTGTTTTTTTAAGAAATATTATAAGGTCAGAAAACTAGATTTTCATTTTCTCACCAAGTGGGGTCAGCAGAGCTAAAAAAATGTGCTCATATAAAAACATAGGCTCTGTATTTCTGAATAGTTACAGCATTCTACTTCACCGTGAGACTCCAGAGAAGAAAAGCGNGGTGGGGGGGAGGAGGTGGTAATATTGGCGGTGGTGGTTTTCCGGTTGGTTGATTTGTTTGTTTTCTAATATGAGTTCTGGGCTTTGTTTTGGGGGGCTTGTTGAATGTTTCTGAGATTTGTTGGGACAGTGTCACAAAAGTAATCTTAGCAGTTTGTAACTGTGTGGCACAGCGAGGTTATACAGAAATTGTTACAAAACCACAATTTTTTTATTTAATTTCATTTTAAGCCAAGACTTGCTTACCTCTTAATTTTTACTTAAAGCACCATCCTCCAGCATGTGGTGTTTTCTTCTTGACAACCTTTTTTTTTTCCCCTGAGTATAAGCTAACCAGGGTAAATGGCATGTGTTTTGTCCACCTTGAGTATCGCTGTTTAACCAGCAAAAAAGTTGAGAGTGGTGTTTGAGTGAAAATGCTGCTGTTCTCTTTTTCTGTACATGACACTGGAACTATTCAGCTGCTTGACAGATTTACAGTTAATGGCTTAACATTTCAGTATATGACTTCTCTGTCCAGCCTCTTTTTTGTCAAAGTTTGTATTTTTCTCAGTGGAGGTAAAACTGTATCTGTACTTTTAAGTTGATCTGGAGAAGTATCGCAACTTTAACTGTCTACATTTCAGGCACAGATTTCATTGCAGTTCAACTGTCGTATTAGCCCACTTGTGATTCTAGAAATGTTACAGTGTTTTGTATTTCTTGTTTGCCGTAGGGTTCCATCAAAGACCAACTGAAATCGTATGGAGCACTCACAGAGAATGTGACTCGTAAATACACGCGGCAGATTTTGGAAGGAGTTCACTATTTGCACAGTAATATGATTGTCCATCGAGATATTAAAGGTAATGATAGTTCTGTGCACAGTTCAGTGCTCTTTACTACAAATTCTTCTCTAGTCCTGCATGAAGTGCTAAATAAGTTTGAAATGCCAAAATATTGGCTTAAAATCAGTGAGATTGCTTTCTGTCATTTATTCCTGTCACTGTTGTAACCTGAAGGGGAAAAAATAAGCATCTTTGTGATGTTCTAGCAGACTTCTGAAAATGTTTCTGTAGTCTCTGTCTGCAAAACAATCATGATAAATTTCTTTACTATTTTATTTCAGTATTAATAATTTTGAATGTATCAAAGGACGATGTAATTACAAATAGATAGAACGTGCAGAGGAAAGCATCATGACTCAGAAGTTTCTTTTCACAGAGTTTTGTTTTTATCAATTACATAGAAATTACCCAGCACTTCCCTGGTACAAGCAATGGCTGGCAAAGGTGGCTTGCCTGATCAAATGACTCAGACTTCTTCCATTTTACTGCCAGGAAACTTGAGGAAACAGATATATTTGCTTTTTGCAGGTAGATACAGATGACTTGCAAGTGCTACATAAGCAAGCTATGAATATGTAGGAAGATGGTGATGTGCAAAATAGGTGTGTTGAACACAATGCTGTTGTATTCCCTAGAACTTTTACAATTTTCCTGTTGCTTTGTATCAATAATGTTTTGTTCCGAAAAAGGTTGAGATGGCATGGTGAATTTGTACATACTTACACAGATTAGTGTTTTGAACAAAACTGTAACACAGTTTTAGATTTTGCTTTAATATAGTGCGAAGACATTTTCAGTTGTGTGGAAACTTCTTTCCCGTTTCTTTTTATTTCCCTTGTATGGCGCATTCCTTATTTTGGCAGGAAGGCTTTACAAAGCAACTGGGACTTCCCGGAAAAGGCCTAGGGTGCAAACTAATATGTACAATTCATTATTTTCTGAACTTTGGAATAAAGTAATAGGAATGAGCAGAGAAGATTAATTCTCTGGCTTGAAATACTGGGCTGATCTTGCATTGTATCACTGAATCGAAACTTTTATTATCTTTTTCTACACCAAAACGTTAACGGGCTTTTCATGAATGTAAGGCTGCGTTCCCTTCCTTCCAGGAGCAAATATTCTGCGAGATTCAGCAGGCAATGTGAAGCTCGGTGACTTTGGTGCCAGCAAACGACTGCAGACGATATGCCTTTCTGGTACAGGAATGAAGTCTGTCACAGGAACTCCATACTGGATGAGTCCGGAAGTTATTAGTGGAGAAGGGTACGGCAGAAAAGCAGATATCTGGTATGTTTTTAAAAAAAAACCAAAAAACCAAACACTTTTTTACTGAAAGGTGTCACGTCAGAATGGGCTCTTTTTCAACAGAGTGTAAGTGTTTGTTATCTGAAGTTGAAGTGTTTCATTCTGGGGTTTAAGCCAAAGGAGGTGGCAAGTGTGAACACTGACAGTCATATTTGGAGAGTATAACACTGAAATTTGTGCATTTTTCATTTGGCAATTCCTCAGCCCATTGATTTGGGATCATAAGAGAATCCTTTGAACTGACCTTGGATGAAGTTAGGATTACCAGACTGTTTGTAAATCTTGGAGAGGTACTGGGTGAAAGCAACATGTGAAGCTTTGAAGCATCAGTTAAGTCAATGTCTTGTAATGAAACTTTATCACTGAAATACCTTTGATGCAAGGTAGAAAATGAAATGCTGGTCCTTTAAAAGATGAGCACATAAGAATGAATTAGCCAGATTTAAATGGGAGGTGTCAAAAAATAATTTGGTTTAAGTTGTTATTAAATATTTTAGAATTAAGAGGGAAAGGTAAATTTCGAAAATAAATGTTTGTGATACATTGTGTAATATGATATAGTCTAACATGACTCCATCCCAATGGACAGATGGTTTGAGTGATTAGACTCCTTGTAGTGCAGGTGATCTGTGAACACACAGAATAACAGGTAGGCAACACTAGATATGTAGGAGTAGTAACACTTTGTGTGTTTAAAAACTATATCCAACCAATGGCAATACTTTCAATATCAGGGAAATTAATTTAGCCTACTTCAGATCACTTAGTAATTATTCTGCTGTAGGTGAATAGTAGAACAGCCTTATAGATTTCAGGTAGTTGACTTGTTCAGCTTTGAAGTATTTGTGCCAAGGCTAATACATGTTTTTTGATGGAGAAAATCCTGGTTGAAACTAAGAAAAAACTCTGAAGTTTGACTTCTGTCAGTCAGTAAATCCTTATTGCGTAAAGAAACATACCTCTGTCTAACTGTAAAAATTATTGCAAGAATCTTGAAAAACCATAATACTTCCTGAAAATTGGGAAATTATTCCAGCCTATCCATTTTGTAGTATCATTTGCTTGTTGTTGGAAGAGGCTGATCTTGCAGGACTTACGGAACAAAGTTTTTCTCGCCATATGCGTGCTCTTCTACCTTCTTAAATCCTTTAAATGTAAGCTTTGTATACAAAGATTGTGTAGGATCTTAAAATTTTGTTTGGCAACCTGAGTATATTTTTAATATCCTTAACTGAAAGAGGAAGATACCACTGAAGTATGGTTTTAAACTTTTCAACTGCCATGTTATGTGTGTACCTTATTCATTGGTGATAACTTGAGCATTTCTAATGAGCTAGCAACATAGGCAGTATACTCAAAGCATTCCTGCTGCTTTGCATTTCTGTTAGGCCTTAAGGAGCAAGAAAGCTTTCAAAGTGCGTTCAAATCCTTCAAGTGTCTGAAGAGCTGGGGCACGAGGGTTGTGCGCTGTGCCCTGTGTCAGCCTGCTGGGCGCTGAATAGCGGCAGTGCCGTCGAACGCAGTCGGTACTGCCTGGATAAAGACCTGATTATCTCTTCACTGAGGTGGTAGCTTTTGGCCCAGTGAAGTAATAAGTGAAGATGTAGGTAGTGTTTTGTGTAACTTTGAGATAAAGCTTATAGCTGTACATGCAATTCTTTTAAAGACCTGTTTTCTGCTGAAGTTGCTTTGTAGAGTTTAGTGGACACTACCTATTTGTGGTATTCTAGTCACTCTCTGCTATTCCTTGTTTTCCTAGAAGGGCATGACTCTGTTGTAACCTGCTGTTTCACTTCTGCCTCTGTTTCAGGAGCGTAGGTTGTACAGTGGTAGAAATGCTCACTGAGAAGCCCCCGTGGGCAGAGTTCGAAGCAATGGCTGCCATCTTTAAAATTGCCACTCAGCCAACCAACCCCCAGCTACCACCTCATGTCTCCGACCATGCTCGGGATTTCTTGAAACGGATTTTTATCGAGGCCAAGCTGCGACCATTTGCAGATGAACTGCTAAGACACACGTTTGCACACTATCACTAACAGCCTGCCTCAACTCAGCTTGCATCTACTGCATTTATTTTCTATTTGACTGCACTTTTATTTTTATTTTTTACAAGAAAAGGAGAAAAAAGACAAGAGAGAGAATATTCTCTTGAATCTTTGTTTCACTTAGATTGTAAACAATCTAAATTTTGTATCTAAAATGAGAATCTTCTCTCCACCGCTCCCACCAGGACTAGAACTTTTTGTTTCTATAATGTACTGATGTGGTTCGTGTAGATAAAGCACTTTAGTACATATTTGTTCCTTATTTAAAGGGGGGAAAAAAAAAAAAAAAGACAAATGCTTGGACAGTCAGGAACTGTGTGACTTTTTCTGACACCGCTGACTGACTCAGGGTGCAGGGAAAAACAGACATGCAGCTAAAGACAAGAAGGTTACTTCTCTGTGATATGTCTTTATATTGTAGGTACTTGCAGCAGAGAGTTCTAAGTTCTTATTATATTTTAGCATTTTAATCAGTGTCTGGATTTTACAGTTTAAGCTGCAACACGCAGTTCTGAGTGTTAATGGTAAAGCTGGAAGAACCTGGAACTCTTTGTACAGCAGCATGTCTAACCGGTACTTCTATGTGACCAAAAGAAAATAACAAAAAAGAACTCAACACTGATGTACTACTTAGAAGTTTTGGTGTAGAACTATTGCATTATCTCAACAGGAAAATAATTACAGGTAAACAGGTTATGGACCCAGACTCCTAGGAACTACTATACTGCAAGAGGAAAATTTCTGTAATAGGCAAGGGTCAGCTGTTGGATGTCAATAGTTAGGAGAATGCCTCCTGCTGTATCTGCCAAAGAGAACCTCTGTTGCATAAGCTTGGAGGGAGACGGTTATCTTAGATAAGAAAAAATAGCGATGTGGAGAGTCAGTTCTCCTCCACAATCCCACGAATGGCTGGAGGGGAAAGGGAGTGGAAATGGCTGGAGGGGAAAGGGACTAATCCTTGTGCAGTATATGAGTTACTTGATTCAGAATGAGCTATAAGAAATGTTTTCAAAGCTGTCGAGAGGCGCTAGGATGGAATGTATGTCATCAAGTGCCTGAATAATATAAAATTCTTCCCGTTATGCACTAAAAAAACTGTTCTAGTAACACAGTTCAGTCATCTAGGATGTGTTGAAATAAAGTTAAACATCTTTTAACACCAGGAGTAGGTCGCTGAGAAAGATAAGACTCCAGTTACATTGTTGATCAGGTAGTGATGATGAATCCACATGAACAAGGAGGCACAGCACAAAAGATTGTATGAGAAATAGGCCAAAAGCGCAAAGACAGCCAGCAATTAAACAGCATGAGTGTGGTTACTCCAGCCTGATAATCCAGATGATTGGTGTTTGTCAGATTTCCAACTGTCATAAAACATATGTTAATCACTTTTCCCATTTCTGAAAGAGTATAATAAAAGAACAAAAGTAAAACTCTGAAATACTGCTTCTCAGTCGAGAAGTCCAGGTACTGATCAGGTGTAGTGAATAACTGACTTTCACAACAGAAAAGTCAGACTCTCATTTTTGTAGAACGATACAACATAAGGAATTTAAAAGGGCATTTGGAAATAAACTGTTGGACTACAGAACGGAAATAATGTATACTGGTTTGGATGATTCATTGCTTGCTTTTGTTGTTTTGTAAAGGCAGAGTGGGCTGGTACTGTGAACCTTGTCCACTCTGACGAGGCTCTACCTGTTTTGCATTTTGAGAGAGCTCTCAGAGTTACGAAGTGCATGGAGATAGAACAACACCCTTACCCATTCGCATGGTAGTTCACTCATAAGATTTCTGAATTTATTCTGCTAACTTCCAAATTTTGTACCAGAGCCTAAGCAGGAGTATGGATCTATCCTAATCACTTTACCTGTAGTGGCGTAAGAATGATTTTTTTGAGGCCATCTCTCCTGATAGTGGTAGCTTCTTCAGTTTATGTGAGTATTTTACCTAGCTTATAATTTTCTTCGTCAGGGTACACAACCGTGCAAGGTTTTCTGAGCATGGGAAGAACTAGTCGGACCAGGGAAAGTTCAGAAGGCTGAAAGGAAAGTCAGCTTGTACTGACTTTTTTTTTTTCCTTCTCTGTCACTAGATAAAAGCTATGAAAGCAGCCTTTAAGAAGAATTGGTACGTACTCTGCTGTAAAGGACCTTTGCTTTATAAGCAAAATTTAGAGACAGCAGGCATGGGAAATTTAATGTAGAGCCTAATAGTTTATGTAGGCAATTTAAAGATCATATAATTGAAATGATTGATTTCAAACAGATTAAGAAGGTACCAAAACCAAGGTGAAAATGTATATAAAAATCAGTAGTGGACAGTGATATCTGAAAAGGTAAGGAAATTTTATATTACCAAAAACGGACATTAAAGGGAAAATGTAACCAGGTTTATCTGTAGCGTTCATAACATTTAAATATAGTATTCTAAAAAGAAACTGCACTCTCTGAAGCTTGAACATTTTCAGAACCTAGTTTTCTTATAATGTGTCCTTTTTGTGAGACTGCTGGCTCATGTATATTGCAATATCACTTCCTCATTGTGATTTTTTTTTAATTACTGAATAATTGAGTTTGCTGCTTTTGTGCCTTTTCTAAAAAATGGCATTCAGTCTTGACAACGGTAAGCATTTTGGAGCCAGGAAAAAAAGAATTTGCAGAATGCATTTTCCTTAATTTCTTTGACAAATCAGAAAGCTGCCAATGTAAAGGGCTTCTTAAATGAAGATGACATTTGCCAGTTCCAGTGATTCTAGTAAAATTGTATTAATTTAACCAAGAGTAGGCTTCAGCTGTTTTGGGGTTTTTTTTCCACGCTATAGAGAATTTGTCTGCTGACTTACGCAACTTACAGTAAATTAGACGGTTATTAACATAAATGTTTTGAACTAGAAATAATTACGAAGCTAAATCAGACTTTTACCAAAAGGTTAGCTAATATTTACCCCCTATTGGGGTAATGTAGTAAAACAAGCTGCATTAAATAACGTAATACCTCTGTATACAATGTCTTACATATACACTTATATTGACTACTGGTGTGATAAGGAACAAACCCTAGTTCTAGAATTTGAGAGGGCACATGGAATTACATGCTTAAAACTCCATTGGAGGAGGGTTGCAGAGCCAAGATCCCTGCTCACAACTTCTAATATCTTACTAACAAAGGTACCAGCATTTTAGAATCACAAATTATTCTTAATTGTTGCATCCAATTATGAGAAAATGCCAATGAAAACAATGCTGTTGCAGGGTTGTTTTGCTTTTCTGTAAATGCCACGATAAAGCTATGCTCTCAAAAAATAAGGATCGAGGTTCACAGTGAGTATGCATATTTTCAAAGTACGTACTTATCTGCTAATGAATCTTACTATTGTTTGCTGCACATATTAAGTAACAAAAGTCAAGCTACGTCTGTAGTATGGTTTTAACGGTGTAACTAACAGTCCTGTTAGAGTGCGACTGAAAGTTTCAGTAGCGTTAGAGCAAATTTTTTATTTTTAATTTGGGTGATAGAAATATCCATACAAGGACTTAAAAAGGTGTGGATCTAATAACTGCAAAGTTAAATCTACATAGGCTTTTTTCTTGACAGTTTAAATACAATCTTAAAATTTTGACTTCATCTGCAATTCGATTTGTAGCTAAAGAGTCCCTTCAGCATAACTAAATGAAAAGTTACTTGTTTCTTTTAGCTAGTGCCTTTTTATCTGTATGCCTTAATTTTCTTCATATTTGAACACCGTATTGAAATATGTCGTACGATTCCATGTCACCAAAACAGTCTTAGAGTGTGGGTTTTTTTCTAAGTACCCAAACCAGAATTCGCCTAACTGCATTGCAAAGTGTACTTCAGTTACCATCTGCTGCAGATATTTAAATTGAGAACTTTAAAGAGTGATTGTTTTGGGGGCACTTCTTGGAGGCTTCCTGTGCTAATACAGGTTTTGTATTTGCATTTTGGAGATTGTACACTGATGCACATACCAGAAAAGGGACTTCTCTGCGCTCACAGAAGTACTGTTAGAGTTGAGATTTAGCATCCTAGCTCTGGGTGCCGAACGCTGGGTTCGCTGTAGAGACCACAGCAGAGTTCTTAATGGACTTGGAATTGTAATCGGTACATTTGTAAACGTGGTACTGTATTAAAAGCTGCTTACCTTCAGTACACAGGAATATGATGTGTCTAAGGAAATCAACAGATTTCTCAGTGAAGCTAGCATCGTGCCCATGAGATTCTTTCCCGTGTCTTTTGGATAATCCTGATCCTGCCGTTGTCTTGACTGAAGGCCCTGTAGCACCTGTAGGTACAGTGCAGTACGGCAAGCCATTCTTTCGGACAACGTAGAGCAATGTCTTAACTGCAGCTTCAGAGACTTGAGCAGATTGGTCAGATCTTCAGTTATTTATAACCGATTTCTTACTTTTTTAAACTTGAAAGTCTTTGTCACGCATATAGAAAAGCATAATGTGTGTGCTCGAATGTAAGTCCCTATGGTGTTTCTGGAAAAGCAAAAGTATTGCCGCCGGTATCCCTACTTCTTGCTGGTAACTTGCTGTCTTGTGTTAATGACAAGTCCGCAGTGTAAAATCACATACAATTACCAAAGCTTTTCTATCCCCATATAGATAGAGCCAAAAGTGATGTTTCATGGATTAGTACTGTTACTTATAGATACATATATATCCGTCAGTAAGCTATTGCTAACTGAGTAAAGCAGGTACTAGTAAAAAGTGATAGACACTGCCCATAGTTAAGAGATTTGGGTGTTCATAGTTGCTGTTTTGATGTGCAAAATTCATGCCAGCATTAAAATGAAGAGTTTGCTTTTTAAAACTCTTTACAACTTAATCTTACTGTTGTCATTCTAAAATTAATGCATAAGCTTGGTGACTAAACCCTGGTGACTTTAATAGCCAGGGTTGAGCTTTGGGACATTCTTGATTGAGAAACACCATGAAGATAAATGAATTTGTGACCGGAACTGCTCTGTGCGCCGTAGTAAGAACATTTCAAAGCTGCTGGGAAGCGGCCCGCTTGACGTGGCAGCCAAGCGTCACGCACAGTAACCTGGGCGTCGATGCTGCCGTCGGCAGGAGCCGCCGATGCGCGCCCAAGGGGGCAGGCAGGATTGCTACCAACCCGGGGCTTCCGAATCAAAACCCTTGATCAGAAACAAAGGAGCTCCTTTCTCTTTCTGTGCCCCCCACTTGGCCTGCACGGTTTATTTTTCTCTCTAGTTGGCATAACTTCAACACTGCACAGGTGGTGGCCACCGGTAGCTCCTGAACGAGGTGCGAGTTAAGGCGCAGCTTTACACCAGGGCCCCATCAGTGGGACCCCGGGTGCTGCAGCTCCTCGCTTGCTGGAGCACCCCTTGGGTTTTCTCTAGCACTATATACACGTACGTATTTGAGGGGTGGGTGGGATGGAGGGAATCAAATTTCTCATGTTTGAAAGCACCGATACTAGCAGTCGCGCTTTGGCTAGGTCTTAGTTTTCATAAACTTACTTTAAAGGGAGAGGAACTGGATTAAAACACATAAAAATTTTATCTCATGGTTCAGCCCTTCCGTTGAGTCCACCGAAGAGGATTGGAGGTCAGGGTCTTCTGTCGAGACGTAGGGAAAAGGATACTCTAACTCCAGAGTGGATATTCATGGGAAATAATTCAGAGGTTTTTTGTGTCTTTTACCCTAACACTAGACGATCCTTTTCCCCAGATAAGGACTTAAAAACAAGGATTGCATTTTCTTTTCCGAACAGGCATTAGACGGTCGGTTCCCTAGTGTTTGTTTCTCGTTGATACCAGTATGAAAGGTGGTGTCATCCTAAAATTGGAACGGTTTATCAAAGCATAATGTCTGTCATCTCAGACCTCGCAGGAGACGTATAATGGAGTATCACTGTAAATACGTGGAGGAGACTTAGATGAATTGGAGCGTAGGCTTTTAGTTTTCATGAAGCTATGAATAAAAAATTGTAAATTTACTCTTGATCTAACGTACATTTTTATGTAGCCATTAAATTCTCTATTTAATCTATCAGTTTCTCACTGTAAATGTTTTTACTCTCAGTTGAATGCTGGGCACAGTTTGTAATGTATGTACACAAAGGTGTTTTTTTCTATCAACGTTGACTTTTTTGCACATTTTTGGAAATATTTAATTTGTACACTGATTTAATACTCTGACCAATTGTTGATGGGTGTATGAGAATCACGTGTGTGTGCAATGTACTACTGTCTGGATGTATGGTTTTTTTTATTACTTTTCGAGATGTTGCTACCAGTAACTGCACTGCTGTTGCTGCTTTACATGGAATATCTTGTGTATTAAAAAAAAAAAAAAAAGATAAAAACAATTAAAAAAATAGCCTATGGTTATCTTGGTGGAGGAACTCAGGAGTTGAGCGTTGCTTACTAGTTCCGTTTGTCTAACAACCTTCCAAACTGAAAAACAAACAAGCAAAGAACCCCCCCTTGTAATTCTGTGTATGCATTGAATGTGTGTGTGTATATATCTCTCCCAGTAATCTTATTCCACAGTTTCATTTCTACATTTTTATGAACTTGTTTTTTAAGGGTACTATGTTTAGTTAGAATAATTAAATATATAAAAGCTTTGAGAGATGATTTACTAGATAAATATATTTTCAGCTGGCTGATGTTCAAAATATTTTTTTAATTTTTGTTTTTAACCATTCAAAATGTATTTGTATTTCCAAAATCAGACACGAATTGTACTTAGAAATATATTAAAACACTCTGTAGGGACAACAGTGTGACTTCTCTTTTAAGAATTTTGTGGTTTAGAGCAATGCGGAATGTCAGTCTCGTACCGGAATTTCCAATTGGCTGCTTTTTTTTCTTTTTTTTTTTTTTTTTTAAGAAGGTCCTTTGCCGAAGCCTTTATTTTTAATTTTTTTTTTTTTTTTTCTTTTTTAATGAAGCCCCGCTTTCTGCGCCTCCGCCGTGCTCTTGCCCGCCCGCGCCTCCCCCCGCGGCGGGGGCGGCCGCGGGAACAGAAAACCGACGGCGCGCGGCGTGCGCCGCCCGCTCGCTGCCTCCTCCCCTCCCGCGCGGCGGAAGTGACGCGCCGGCCGGGCGC
>VZTL01040823.1:17467-27673 GCA_013400535.1 Scopus umbretta
AGCGGCGCGGCGGCCGGCTTCGCGTGTTGGAATGGAACAGCCGTCAGGCCGGCCGCTCTCGTCTGCCGTGGCTGGTGCCGGTTGCCCCCTCCGCGCCGCGGGGGACGGCGATAAAGCTGCCCGCGGCGCGGCCGTAGCGCCCTGCCGGCCTCTGCCGGGCGTGTGTCGCTGCCCGCGGTGGTACTCGAGTGCCGTCCTCCCTCCTCCTCCTCCTCCTCCTCCTCCTCTTCTTCCTCCGTTCGTTCGCGGTAAAATGAGCGAGGAGTTTTGTTTCAGGGGAACGGGGCTGGAAGCTTGCCGCTGCTTAAACAATTTGCTTAGTATTAAAAAAGGAGAAGAATAGCCCAACGTGTCAGTCTGGAAAAGCGTAATCGGTCTGGGTGTGGTTTATTCTTAGCGCCGTAGAAGGGACACAGAAAAAACAATGTCTGGGTCCTTTGAGAAGGCAACAGTTGTACATTCCTGTGTCTCCTTTCTTCTTGTTCTTGTAACTTTGTTGTTAGGGCAAACACTTGTTTTTTGAAACCCTATGCTGCATTACTACCTGAATAGTGGGCTGTGTCTATGTCATAATGGCTGCTTTATAGGAAATTCCTGATTTTGTTCAGCTGATACTGTTGTGCCTTCAGCATTTCTTTTTATTTCCATAGGCTCCTGATGGCCATATTTTTCTGGAAGCCTTTTCTCCGGTTTACAAATACGCACAGGATTTTTTGGTTGCCATTGCTGAGCCTGTGTGCAGACCAACCCACATTCACGAGTACAAGCTGACTGCTTACTCGCTGTATGCTGCTGTTAGTGTTGGCTTACAAACCAGCGACATCACAGAGTATTTACAAAAACTGAGCAAGACTGGTGTTCCAGATGGAATAATTCAGTTTATCAAGGTAAGAATATTGTATTGGCATTGGAAATACATCTACTACTACTAGTGAAAGCCTCTCCTGCTGCCTCTGCTTAATTGATTTATTTTTTTTTAAATCATTCATTGGTTTTACCATCTTATTCTATTCTGTCATTGTTTCAAGAAAACAGAGGATTTTTTTTTTTTTTGTCTTTTTTCTGTAGTGTATTATTGCACAAATACTATTTCCACAATATATTCTGGGTGCGGTGTATGGCTTTTAAAAAAAGAAAAAGTATGCCGAAGTGTCTGTGTGCACACTTTCAGCCAGTAGGAATTTTATGTGGGAAAAGTTTCCTCAGGTTTGCTCTGGAAGGAGCCTGTGAATGTGGGAAGCAGTCTGGAATAGCCAGGCGCTATAAAACATAGCTTACCTTATGCTGCAAGTATGTTCTTGCAGTCTTGGAAGCAGATTGGAATGGGGTACAAAAACTGAGTGTCTGTGACTGATCTTCTGTGTGAGATAACGCGTGCGTCTTCTGAAAATGCCTTTTCGGGTTTGTTCCATAAGTATAACGACATTGCAAGTAAATGTTTTATGGTACCATGCTTC
This sequence comes from Scopus umbretta, assembly GCA_013400535.1. Taxonomy (NCBI): domain Eukaryota; kingdom Metazoa; phylum Chordata; class Aves; order Pelecaniformes; family Scopidae; genus Scopus; species Scopus umbretta. The sequence continues at coordinate 18,925 of VZTL01040823.1, forward strand.
CCCACAAAGACCCAAACTGCATTGCAGCATTTGGTCCCAAACGTAGAGTCGCTCTTTGCGTATTCCTGACAACTGCTCTTGTTCATTTGTAGCTGTGTACCGTCAGCTATGGGAAGGTGAAGCTGGTACTAAAACATAACAGGTAAGTGGCTTCTTCCTTAACTAGTGTGGCAGAGGACATCCTCCAAATGCACAGCTGTGCATAGATGAGTGGTCTCAGTAGCTGTTGAGTCTTACAGCTCCCAGCTGAGTGTGGCATCTATCAACGCAAGATCGCTTTTTCAGTTGTTGAAAGCGTTTAATACATTAGTCAATGAATTCGGTTTGGCTGTCCCGAGCTACCAGTGGTTATCACTACATTTTTAAAAGTAGGGTGCAAATTTGATATTCTAGCTTGTTTCTGTATTGCTTGGACTCGCAACATATCCTTAAGGCTTTCAGATAATTGTTTCTTCATCTCTTCCTAACTGACATGAGCCTGGTTAGACAAGTTTTTCGACAGCTCTCCTTCAGTCTCAGGTATTCTGACTTGTAATCCGTCATTCAGGAAGGATAAGCAAATCCATTGGCAAGAGGGGTGTGCTTGTTGCTGGGTTGAATCTCATTTGTTTTAAACATAGAAGATAACGCTGGAAGGGACCTGCTTGTGCTGCTGCTTTTTTGAACCTGCTGCTTTGGGTAAAGCCAAAGCTAGTATTACTAGCAGGTTTTTGTCCTCTTCCTAGGTGTTTCTGAGGAAAAGATTTCTCCCATGCCAGTTCAGACTTAAGTCTCTCTTGGCTCACATTTTAGCTCTGATTTCCAGCCAGCGTTGTTATTGATGAATCTCTAGGGAAAGAAGCAATTTCAGGATGTGCTAATTTAAGTTTTTAGATGGTTTGTGTTTTGGAGGTTTTGGGTGTTTGTCTTTTGGGATTTTTTTGGTCCTGTGGGCAGGACTTTAAAACACCACATCCAGTGGTTTCACAGACTCATCTCAATTCAGTCTGAAAAAAACTGACTTGTGTCACATGTCACAAACAAGACATGTGAGAGCTCACGGTGGGCAGTTCTGCTGGAGTTTTCTCGTGTTGTTAGAGAACACTTGAGCAAGGTGGATAACTGCAGAGTACATGATGCTTCTGGTATGAGGCTTCTTTTAAAAATTTTTATTGCCATAATTTCTTTATTTTTAAATTAACACCTTCAAGATGGGATACTTCAGAGTGCATCTGGGATAGCTGTACATTTAAGTATCTATGCCACTCTTCCTATACGTTATTCAGTTGATTAGTTCATAAAAATGTTTTTCTTTGTTTTTTAATTTTAGGTATTTTGTGGAAAGTACCCACCCTGATGTCATTCAGCAGCTTCTGCAAGACCACGTTATTAGAGACTGTCGCTTGAGGAATGCTGAGGGTGAAGAAACAGAGCTCATTACAGAGACATTCACAAGTAAATCCGCGGTATGTTTGGGCATGTTTTAAAATGATTGAATTAATATTAGATAAACTGTGGAATTGTTTGGAGTGATATTTGTTGTTTGTTGTATCGGCATTTGCTTTCAGTTCTGTCAGCAATGATCTGTGCCTCCTTAATGAGCCCAAATTTAGTGGGTGCGTGGGGAAGTGTCTCCCGTGTAACCTTTGGTGAAAATACCTGTCCATCCGTTTCAGATTTCCAAATCCAGTGAAGGTGGCTTTGGTCCGTCAACATCACAGGGAACAGATGCTCAGAATAAGCCAGATGTCCCAGCTGACTTATTTGAGTTTTATGAACAGATGGACAAAGATGAGGAGGAGGAGGAGGAAACACAGACAGTATCTTTTGAAGTCAAGCAGGTATGAGTGTTTTAGTCTCTGCATTTGTAGCTTTGGGAAATGTGCCCAGGACTTGCAAATAAGCGCGCGAACTTAGTGTAAAGTACTGTGGCTCTTTGTTCAATTGGGGAGATCACTGGAAGTCATTAACATTTCTTTTCCTTTTTGCTTTCCAAAATCTTAGAATCTTCCTCTTCAGCACAGAGGGTGGCAGGCTGGATATTGTTCCTTCCCTGCCCACAAGATACAGTTCATTTTGGGTCGGGTTGGTTTGGTTTTTTCGGGTGTTTTTTTTTCCTGTTTTTGTTTTGTGATTCATATTTGTGGAAGAAACTCTTGATGGTTCTGATTTCATAGCTTGAGAAGGGTAGCTGGAGATTGGAGCACAGTCCTGGCTTGACCTTCAGAGAGGTTTTGTAAAATTTCTCAAGTTGTTTTTGGACTCCGTGATTCTAATGATGTCTTACTGGGGAAAACAGGATTATTTTTTTTTAAAGATAACTTAGTAGCTATTTTGTTTATTTAAAAAAAAAAACAAACCAACAACCTTTTGGTGGTTGAATTAATCTGTCGTCGTGGTGGAATAACTGCATTACCAGGGTATGAAGATTTTCTGTGTAACAGATGTGCAGCTTTGGTAGGTCCTTCTGTGTTAACACACAGAACCTTTTGTGTTTGTTACTGAGCTCTTTGTTTCAGGACTTCAGGGTGTAGTTTAGTCACTGCCGGATAAACAACACATCTGAGGGTAATGCGTCATGTTCTTCCATTTGTCCAAATAGTCCTTTCTAATGTCGACTGTTACTTAAAATGTTTGAGTGGGTGGAGGTGGTCACGAATAAAGGTTTTGGAATACATTTTAACTCTCGCAGACTTCATGAGCATAAATGATAAATGTACCTTCACATGTGTATTGGGTTTGCGTGGCAAGGTTTTGGTAGCGGCGGGGCTAGAGGGATGGCTTCTGTGAGAAGCTGCTAGAAGCTTCCTCTGTGTCCGATAGAGCCAATGCCAGCTGGCTCCAAGATGGACCCACCACTGGCCAAGGCCGAGCCCATCAGCAACGGTGGTAGCACCTCTGGGATAATATATTTAAGAACGGGTAAAAATAAAAAACAAGGGGATACAAACTGCAGCTGGAGTAAGGAGTGAGAATATGTGAGAGGAGCGACTCTGTGGACACCAAGGTCAGTGAAGAAGGAGGTGGAGGAGGTGCTCCAGGTGCCAGAGCAGAGATTCCCCTGCAGCCCGTGGTGAAGACCACGGTGAGGCAGGCTGTTCCCCTGCAGCCCATGGCGGTGGACGGTGGAGTAGATCACCATGTGCAGCCCATAGAGGACACCACGCTGGAGCAGGTGGGTGCCTGAAGGAGGCTGTGACCCCATGGGAAGGCCGCGCTGGAGCAGGCTCCTGGCAGGACCTGTGGACCTGTGGAGAGAGAGAGAGGAGGCCACGCTGGAGCAGGTTTGCTGGCAGGACTTGTGACCCTGTGGGGGACCCCCACTGGAGCAGTCTGTTCCTGAAGGACTGCATCCCGTGGAAGGGACCCACGCTGGAGCAGTTCATGAAGAACTGTAGCCCATGGGAAGGACCCACGTTGGAGAAGTTTGTGGAGGACTGTATCCCATGGGAGGAACCCCACACTGGAGCAGAGGAAGAGTGTGAGGAGCCCTCCCCTGAGGAGGAAGGAGCGGCAGAGACGACATGTGATGAACTGACTGCAACCCCCATTCCCTGTCCCCCTGCGCCGCTCAGGGGGAGGAGGTAGAGAAAATCAGGAGTAAAGTTAAGCCTGGGAAGAAGGGAGGGGTGGGGGGAAGGTGTTTTACAATTTGGTTTTATTTCTTATTACCCTGCTCAGTTTTGACCGGTAGTAAATTAAACAGATTTTCCCTAAGTCGAGTCTGTTTTACCCATGATGGTAATTGCTGAATGATCTCTCCCTGTCCTTATCTTGACCCATGAGCTTTTCCTTACATTTTTTCCTCATTTTTTTTCCTACATTTCTCCTCTGTCCAGTTGAGGAGGGGAGTGATAGAGCAGCTTTGGTGGACACTTGGCTTCCAACCAGGGTCAACCCACCACAACGTGGTACTATATAATCTGGTTGTTTGGGGGAAGAAAAGAAAGAATTAATTCAGACATGGAGAATTTACCATCTGAAGCTTTGTTTCCTCCTCAGGAGATGATTGAAGAACTTCAGAAGCGTTGTATCCATTTGGAGTACCCCTTGCTGGCAGAATATGATTTCAGAAATGATTCCGTGAATCCCGATATTAATATAGATCTGAAACCTACAGCTGTTCTTAGACCCTATCAAGAGAAAAGTCTACGGAAGATGTTTGGGAATGGGCGAGCCAGATCTGGTGTTATCGTCTTGCCATGTGGTAAGTTTCTGGGTTGGTATTTAGGGGTTTTGTTCTTTATTCACCTGTAGTGAAGTAACTTCCAAATATGACGGCTGCTTAGATTTCAAACAGTAGCAGGGACTGTTCTGGGTACCAGTATGCGGAGTCCTGTTGTTTTTAGCAAGTGGGTAGTGAGGCTGTGGTGAGGGAGAGCCTGGTTGATTGACCCGTCGGGCATCTGCGTAACAGTGCTGTCAGTATCGCTGTAGTGACTGAAGAACTCGTGTGTGGTTGTGGTAGCTTCACATTGCCATTCCTGCTTTCACTGTTCCCTCTTAAGTCAGCTCTGCTGACCTTCCCGTGAAATGTAAAGCTGTTGGCATTGGAATGATTTGTTCCTTTGTTGGGAACAGGGAGACCAGGGGGAACTGGCAATACAAATACGGCATAAGGTGGGGTGCAAGGAAGAAAAGAGCTTGTGTGCACAAGATCTGGGCAGGGGAGCTTGAGAAAGAGGTGAGGAACGTGCAGATTGGGACAACCTACAGGAAGCAACAGAAGAGGGAGAGAACAGGAGACTGCATGACAGTGCCCTTGGTGCTGGGGGTGGAGGAGGCACACGGGAGATACGGCGAGGGCCTGAGAGAGTGTGTAAGGGGTGCTGGAAGCAGTGCGACGGAGGAATGGAAAGATTCGAGGACTCACTCTGTGGAGGAACGACCATAGCTGGCGGGAGCAGTGGGATAGATCACCTCTAGGGGAAGCTTTCTGTAGCCACCTGAAATTTCACATGCTCTTGAAATTAAGAAAGCATTAAAATTATTTCTTCTAATTGGCAAAGCCATTGTTTACAGTTATTTTCTTGAGAAAATACAGTTATGTGCCCAGTAGGCAATCCAGCTGTTTTTTTAGAAGTGAATACTCCGTTTCTCTAAGACTGTTATAATAAAGAAACAACGAAGGATTTGCCCTTATGTGATTTCATATCCTCTCGGTTTTCTTTTTTTCCTTGGCTCTTTTTTCCTTTTTTCCCCCTCCTACTCCAGTGATACCTGAGAGATGACTAACGAACATCACTCTTCTTCATCTGCAGGTGCTGGCAAGTCTCTAGTTGGAGTGACAGCTGCGTGTACTGTCCGTAAGCGGTGCCTGGTCCTTGGCAATTCTGCAGTGTCTGTAGAGCAGTGGAAAGCCCAATTCAAGATGTGGTCCACCATCGACGACAGTCAGATATGTCGGTTCACTTCTGATGCCAAAGACAAGCCCATTGGCTGTTCTATTGCTATCAGCACGTATTCCATGTTGGGACACACGACGAAAAGATCCTGGGAAGCAGAAAGAGTAATGGAGTGGCTTAAAAGTCAAGAGTGGGGTCTTATGATACTTGATGAAGTACATACTATCCCTGGTAAGGAAATGATGTGCAAACCTTTCATGTTATATACACTGTTAATGTTACTCCGTTCTGGTGGTGGTTTTTTGCTGTCTTTTTGTGGCATTTTTTTGCGGTCTTTCTCATGAGTAATATAGTGAGTAAACCCGTGGCTTAGGGTTTTGAGACAAGTAAACTGCTTTGTTCTACTTACTTTTTCTTCTTTTTCTTTTTTTTTTTTCCCCTCATACGAGAGTTTAGTTGACCATTAGTTTTCTGAAATCCTTCAAATTAGACACTGTGTTTTCTATAATGGCAGTGTAAAATGCAAGTGCCTTCTCATTCTGTGTAGGCTGATAAAGTGCTCTTAAGATACCTGAACTACATTTGTATAATTTTGTTGTAGACAAATTTGAACAGGAGATGAATTCATCTGCCTTCTTTTCTTTTGAGATGTAGTGGCACTGTAGGCTAGCTTTTAATAGCTATTTCTACTCGGTAAAATACAAGTAACCGTAGTGATTACTGTCCAGAAATAGCTGCTGCATTTGAAATTACCGTGTAATTGACTTCTATACTGTTGGAAAGCAATAATGTAGTATTAAAGTGTCTGTGGAATAATCCTGGCTAAAAATACCAGCCAGATACTGTTGGCTCTACCTTGTTCTCATGATTTCATTTGAATATAATTTGGTGTCTACAGAAATGATGGATTTCAGGAGTAGACCTTGGTGATAACTGCCATTTTATCAAAGTAACATATTGCTGCCACTGTACTTTCACTGATGTTCTCTCTTGGTTTCATAAAAATTAAGGTATAGAATTTCCTCTGTATCTTCAGATTCTACAATTACAGGATCTGTAGCAATACTAAAGCTGAGTAATGCTGCCATATACCGGAAGTCCTGAATGTGGCAGTTGGCCAAGAATCCCTGTGTCATAGTTCTTTCTATGAAATATTATATGACCCAAAACAAGTCATGTAACCTCCAAGTGTATTAATTTTCTCTTGGGAAACGGGAAATAATACAGCTGCCAGCTTAACTGGGATTTTCAGAGTATACTGAAGATGTAAACTAAAGCTGCCATCAGTGTGAAGTTCTGCTGTAATACAGATTTGCTAGAAGTGTATGTGAAATGGGGTAAAACTTCCCAACGCCGTGCTTGCTTTGTGTTTAGGAGTTGATGAAAGTGTATTTTTAAGTTGCACTATTTGTCTTCTAAATCTATTCAGGAAAGTAAACAGAAAATTTGTCTTGCATTTCTTAGCAAAAATGTTCAGACGTGTGCTCACTATTGTACAAGCTCATTGTAAACTGGGGCTGACTGCTACCCTGGTCAGAGAAGATGATAAAATTGTTGACCTGAACTTCCTGATTGGACCAAAGCTCTATGAAGCCAACTGGATGGAGCTGCAGAACAGTGGCTACATTGCTAAAGTCCAGTGTGCTGAGGTGATGCTCTGCTTTTTGGTACTACTAGTGTTTGTTTAGTGTGCTTATAACTTCTTTTTTTTTAAGGAAGTTGTGTAAAATTTCAAGTATATAACTGAGAAAAACAGGTGCCTTTTTGTTTACTTTGTAGCGTAGGCTGTTGCTGGTCGATATGAACATGTGGCAAATCCATTAGCCACATGTTCTTCAGATTGACTTCAGCACTCTTTCTCTTTGCAGGGTTTGTGGTGTTTGATCAGCTGTCTCCAAGTCAGCATTTGGAAATGTGAACAGTGGTTGTAGTATTGTAGACCTACTTTGATGCAGCTGATCTTAGTGTTGTCTGACTTGACTTCCTATCTTCAGTTCAGTTCTCTGTTGTCACGTAACATCATGTTATGATGAGCATAACATTATATGGTATGATGTTATGGTATGCTAGGAGCTGCTTTTCAGAGACTTCAACTGCTAGTCTGTAGTCGTTTGAGGAAGATTCTTGCAACTCTTAAAACAAAGCAGGATAGGAGAAAGGTTTAAAAAAAAAATCGATAAGATTTTTTTTAATCTTATGATTCAAGAGACCTGCTTATTTCAAGCCTGAGTGCATGAGGGTGAAAATTGAAAACGTAGGGCTGGATCTTACTATGTCTTTCCAATATAATGGTGTGTGACTTCTGTTCTTTCCAGCATATGGATGAGATAAAAAGCCGGTATTGGAGAAACGGAAGCCTTTCACACAGGCACATTAGAAGGTTAAAGTAACCTTTCTGGGTCATACTAAAAGTTTAACTTAATATATTGTCTCTGATAGTTGTCAAGTAAGATACCTAGGGAAAAGTATAAAAACAGGGCAAGCCTGTCTGTTACTTCTCCAGATAACTTCTCCAAGCCCTCAATCATTTATGAGCTTTACGTGGTTTCTGTGTAACTGTCAGTGGGTTTCTTTTTCATGAACTTGTACAGACTCCCATTGAATGGAAGTAAAGTTTTAGCAGCTACAGCTTGCTATGGTGGAGTTTCATAACTGTCTCTTGGGTTTTTCCTGGGGGATTTTTTGCTTTCTTTTTTCTTTTCTTCGTTGTTTGTGGGGGTTTTTTTTGTGTTGGTTTTATGTTGTTGGTTGTTGTTGGGGTTTCTTTTTAAACCTGTCTTGCTAGTTTCCTGCAATTCTTCCTAGCTCTGGTACTGGAATAAAAGATGCACATACAGGTCAGCTGTTCTCCTTTTGAACTTCGTGCAAACAGAAGGTTATAGAAGGAAAAAAAAAAACCCAACTTTTTAAGTAATGGAATGCAAGCGAAGAGCATCAGAAAATAACTAGGTTGAAGGGAGAGTAACCAGTCCGCAAATCCAGGTTTGACTGATTAGGCACTTTGGTTAATTCTGCCTTGGGAGCATAATTCTTCTCAGTCCCTGAACTGCCCCTTAGACTTTGAGAAGTGAAGCATGGGCTACCTTTGTTCTGAATGATGTGAAAATTCTGCAAGTTTATGTTCTTTAAGCCAGTGTTTTGAAATAACATTCGATGGGACTAGCAAAAGCAAAGAATCAAAAAAGCAACGTTAATGGCTGGTAAATAACAAGTCTAATACATTGCAACTGCATTGCATACTTGTTTGGATTTTCTTGGTGCGCTGTTGAGAAGTAGCATCTTTAAATCAACTTGCCTTATTCCCCACAGCCAACTGAGACGCCTGGTTTGCTCATTAGGTGCGGTTCTTTCTGGGTGGCAAGAGAGGGCAGTGCTGCTGTCTTTCACTGCTCTAAAGGAGAACAAGCAGCACAGTTAAAAGAAGT
>VZTL01040823.1:27713-62657 GCA_013400535.1 Scopus umbretta
AAAGAGAGAGAGAGAGAACAAGCCTGTTCTTTAGCTACATGTTCAGAGTTTTTGTTTTTACAAAAGAATCATTTACAAAGAATCCCTTTCCCAGCTGCCATACTAAGACTTGGGCTTGGAGTGTGTGTCTTGCAAAATGTAAAACTGAAAAGATCATTGGGGTGAGAAGTAGATTTTATCCATTTCCAAATCCTGAAGGGAGTGCAAATACAAACCAAAATATATTCAGTTTGCCATGTGGTCTGAGACATTGAGCAATAGACAAATTATTTTACTACAATCAAATATTCAGTATTCATATCTCACTCTCACTTTGAAATACTCCTTTCTGATTTAAGAATTTTAAATCTCTCATATAGGCAGCATACAATAACAATGGAGCCTATGCAATGCATAAATTTATTAATGTAGTCAAGGGATGAAAAAAGCCTCATCTAGCATTTAACTCACCGGAAAAAAAGTTTTGAAACAACAACGTAGTTCTTAACAGTACAGAACAATTCTGGTTGTTTAAATAAACTCCTGGAAATTGTCACATAACTTCCTTAGCTGAACAATGGTTATGAAAGAGGCTTTTCTTTGCAGTATTCTGTTAATTTGTACCGTGCGACGGATATGGGGGAATAACGCATGTACAGCAGAATTAATGTCTTCTAAATTATATGCACTGTAGATAGTGTCATTGCATTGGCATAAACTTTGAAATTAATATTGTCTTCTATTTTCATGCTACAGTAGAAAAAAATATCTCAGTAAGCCTAGACTTGTGCAGTCCTATGATATGTATTTACATACATACAGGGAAACCTATTGAAAACTTCTAATCAATCCTAGTGTTTTGAAAGTTGTAGTCAATAGCTGTTAAAATAAAGGTGACTCCTTTGCAGGCGTATGAAAAAAAAATGGTAAATTTGTTCTATAATGAAGATTAAATGTGTCTCTGAGCTTTCAGAACATGGATGAAAAATAATTTTTATGGAAAAAGCTTTGACTGCTGGGACAGGGTGATTACATAGACAGTTCATTCCCTTAACTCTTGCTCTGTAAAAAGTAGTAGCATTCAGTAAAATTATTAAATATGAGGCATAAAGGAAATATGTGCCAGTCCTGTTCCAATTCTGCTGCCTATTTCTGTCATGGATCTCCCTGCCAAAGCATTTAGGATGGCCAGAATATTAGTGAGGTTAAACGGAGTTTGGCAGTGCTGGAGTCTACACCAGTCAGTGTCTTTTCATTTTAGTACAGAAATTACTGCGTTAAAATCTGTGGCATGTGCTGTACAGAGAGTTACAATGCATTATCGTCCCTCCAGTAGATAACAGAGGGTTGCTTTGTGTGTGTCTGTGTATGTTTTTTAATTCTAGGTTTGGTGCCCAATGTCACCTGAATTTTATAGAGAATATGTAGCCATCAAAACAAAGAAACGGATACTGCTGTACACTATGAACCCAAATAAATTCAGAGCCTGCCAGTTCCTGATTAAGTTTCATGAGCGACGGAACGATAAAATCATCGTATTTGCTGACAATGTGTTTGCACTGAAGGAGTATGCAATCAGACTTGGGAAGTAAGTATGCACAACCAACGATGGCATGGTTCTTTTCCTCCTTCCTGGAAAATTGCCTTGTAATCTCACAGCTTTCAGTAGTCTTTAGATATTTCTTGTAATTCTTGGATTTAACTCCAATCCTGTATAAATCATTTTATACAATTCTGTATAAAAAGGAGGGTGTTTTTTTGGATGGATTTTGTTGGCATTGCAACATTATTTGGTGTAGAACTGTTTGAGAAGAACCTCTGTTTAGCACTTGCCTCAGAGGAGTTTTCATCCAAGATTTCTGTGAAAGACTGTATTTCTCCATTCATCTTATTATTATTAAAAGACAGTGGGGAAAAATGAGGGGCTTTTAAAAATATCACTAGAACTATTTCTTTAATGGACAGTAGCTTCCCCTGTCTCTCTGAGATGAAGGTTTCCAGATAAACACTCTGGATCTTTCAAAGTCTTTTAGGACCCAGGGTGTTCCTCTTCAGGTTCTTGTAAGGTCTTTGTCTTGTCTTAAAAACCTAACACAAACTTTTTGGGGATCTGTGCTATACCAGTGAACTGCCTAGAAGTACAGTGAGCGTTTAATAAATGAAAGGATATTGCCCCCATCAGCTCCTCAGCTACCTTAAATGACTCTAAAATGAAAAATGAGCGTGGTTACGGAAGGTGGTACAAATAGAGTTTAATGAGGGTTAGCATCAGTGTGTAGGGCGGGGGGGAGGGATGATCAGGGCGAGTGTTTCCCGGGGCCAGGCACAGAGTTATTGTTGGGGAAAATAAGCACAGAAACTGGCCGAATCCTTTCTTTGACAAGCCCAAATAACGCCTTGTTTACTGGAAGCTGTGGGGCATTTTGACTGCATATGATTTCATGTCTCGGAATTTCAGCAGTACTTCTTAGCAAAACCACAAACAAGCCGTACACTTTCCAAAATTCATGATCAGTTTTGACTGTAGTTTTAACAGCCATGTTGTGCTGGCTTGCAGTGACATAAAAAGTGAGCAGAGCTAATGATGCTGGATGAATTCCAACACCCGTGGTCTCTTTCAGCATTTCTTTTTACTCTGTCTGGACAGAGATTAGCTGTAATGATGCTTCTGGAATGTCTCTAGCAGTGTTCAGTGCACCACAGAAAAAGCCTGTAGCAAAGGCGACGCTGGGAGAGGGGGGGCTTGCTAGCACAACAGTTGTTAAGTGGGACAGACACTGTAGAAGCATGACAGGAAAAGCAGTTGAAGAAATACTAGGTGCTTGCTTTTCACATTCTTGAGTGAATTCTTCATTCCTTACGTCATGTACGGAGCTCCAGGTTATAGGGCCGTTGGTGCTGGAAAGAAGGGAGGCTTGCAGTGCTGGCTAAAGGTGAGGGAGTCTTTATTTGAACCAGAGAATGTTCTGCCATAGTTTGCTATGAGCGTGCTGAAACAAAGGGACCTGTTCGTTGGGGTGGGGCAGGAATGGTATGTGGAAGGAGGAGAGAGCAGCCCAGCGGGCACCACGGCCGTGGCTGTCTGTCCAGCCTGTGCTGGCCCAGCAGGAGGACAGTTCCCACCGCACTTCTCATGACCTGGCAGGGGAAGACTGTGCATGTGACAGGAATTATTTTTGCTATAATTTTGGGAGCCACAGAATTCAAATTTGCTTAGCCAGCTTTTACGCTGTCATGAGTCTGTCACCCAGCGTTGTATAGCTCATATGCTGACTGTTTTTTACTGGTGTTATGAATATGTTTAAATCACTGTTTCTGAAGGACTGTGCCTCTACAGTTTTGACAGTTAATGGGAGAGTGATCTATTTTTGCAGATCCCTCAAATACCTTTTTGCATTGAAGAAAAGGAGAATTTAAAAAAAAAAAAATAATAATCCAGCATTGCGTGTTCTGGGTTCAGGAAGGAACTCAGACGTGTTAATGAATCATTGTCAAGTAGGATTGGGGGGGGGTGTGGGTAAAACAGGTTTGATAGTCAGGAGTTCTAGGTTATTCTGTTCTTCATCCAATGTGTTTGAACCCTTTCTTGGTGGCTTTCAGAAACAGAAGGCTCGCAAATGCTTTAGTTTCAGTTTCAGCTTAAATATTCCATTTAAGTTTTGTTGGGGATTAAAATCATCACAATTTAAATATTAAATGACATTTCAAATAAGGCTTAAAGATATTACTGAATGCCACTAATTGAATAATAATGGTATTGTTTCAGAGTTGACGCATTTGCCACCTTCATTCTTGAGTTGTGTTTTTCTAAAAGTCTGGTAAAATACACTGAATAGAAGAATGAGATGAGACTAATTGTGACTAGGATTGTTTGGTAAAAGCAAAACTAGAATAAAGTTTGTAGTAAAGAAAGCAAGAGGAGCCAATGCACAGTAATTAGTTGATAAGAATAGAAAACCTTAGTACTGTGCACTGTAAAATGTTCAGCTGCCACCCGTGTATGTACAATATTAAGAGTTAAATGAAACGTGGAGTTGGTTCCTTGTGTTAGAAATAACATATGGAAGTGTGAACAAAATAGGAATTGTAGAACTTGATCCCTGTTATTTGGAGATGCTTGTTAATGAATATTTGGAAAAGTAGTGTAACAGATGAGAAAGCAGTGGCTGTGCACTCCTGCTTGACTCTCTTTTTTTTTATGTGGGCTTTTCACCATTTCTAGTCACCTTTTTTTTTTTTTTTTCCTTTTTTTTTTTTTTTTAAACTCTGCTTAGGCAGGAAGAAAACAGCTAGATGCCAGAGAGAATTCTGGAAAATTCATAGTAGCCCAAGTTCTTCATGAAGTCTGTGGGTGCCTGAGAGTTTGTGTGAGCCTTCTGGATTGAGATATTAAATGTTCCAGCTGATTAATCATCAAACCTTAGGTGAAATGCTGCTGTGAGCTGCTTGTGGCCATGGAACATTTGGGACCTTGTTCTCATTTCAGTAGGTCCAGAAGGTATTAGGAGGGGCAAGAGGGTAGCTTCAAAAGCAAAAATAATTTTCCCAGGACAACATCCAACAGCCAGCTTCTGACACTCAGCATATTATTGATAGAGAAGCCTGGGTTTTCAAGTGTTTAACTAGGAAGCAAAGGTTGCAGCTGTCAATGTGCTAATTCAGTAGTTTTGAGGAAAAAAATCTCTTATTTTAACAGCTGCCTTCAGTCTTTCATGTAGGCTTTGCAAATGTATTCAGTCTGTTGATATACAGCTTCATTGGTGCATGTAACTGCAAAACATTTATAACTGTCAGTTTATTTCTGGCAGACTGGGTTGCTGCAAAGGGTTCCGCTAACAGCTGGGTAGCTGCCATAGAGCGCCAAACAGGCTAAGAGTAAACTGTAAGCTGTACCAAAATCTGGCTTTGTTTTTATATAGTTCAAATGTGTACTCCCTGCCATGGTATCTTAGTACCTCGTAAGAAAGGATTGAGAAATCTGGAACTGAATGAATTTGCGTATGTTCTGTTCTTTCTAGACCCTATATATACGGTCCTACTGCACAAGGAGAAAGAATGCAAATTCTACAAAACTTCAAGCACAACCCAAAAATCAACACTATTTTCATTTCCAAGGTAAGTGAGGGCATTCAGTGTGTCCTTGTACCGATCTTCAGAGCGAACATTATTTAAGAGCAAGTTACACGTGCAGGTTGGGCATTTGACATCTTTGTATCGCAACTCACAAACATTTACTTTGTATCAAGTTTTGTTTCTGCTATGTGGAAAGAAGGTACTGCTCAGAGGCTGCTTCTCTGTTACAGGTAGGTGACACATCCTTCGATCTGCCGGAAGCCAACGTTCTGATTCAGATTTCGTCCCATGGTGGGTCTCGAAGACAGGAGGCTCAAAGACTGGGACGAGTGCTGAGAGCCAAAAAAGGTAAATGAGGTGGTGGTTGGGCTCTCGGCCTTGGATCGTAGTTTCATAGGATTGCAGAGAAACTGGGTATTTATGATACTTCTTTATATTGTCCTTGGATTATGTTTTAGTCAAAGAGAATATATGCCTACATACCAGTGAACGAAAATGAAGCATTTTCTGTGTCAGTAAAGCTTTGTGTCGGGAAAAATTCCAAGGGACAAAAAAGGCTGAAGGAAAATGAACTTTTTGTTCTTTGGTGGTTCTTTCACGTTTTCTTTCCTTGATAACTTCCTCAACATGAAATCATTTTTTAAAAAATCATACTATTACCCTAAAAAGCAAGTGTCTAGAAAGCACATTTTGATACTGCAGATTACTTACTTTTAAAAGTGGGAATTGGTTTCCAACTAGTTGTGTTTTTGCGAAACATAACCAAGGAGCTTTTTGTTTAGAAAAAGATTCTTAAAACACTTTCTACTTGCACTTAAGATCTCCGTACACTTAACTTCATGTGCAGTTTGTGCTTGTTACAGCTGAGGCTTTGTTTGAAAAGGCATACAAAGCCCATGTCAGTGAATTAATAAAGTTTTAATGAAACCTTGGGTTTTAAAAGAGAACCCCATGCTGCTTGGGTAGTAGATCTTAAGGAGTGTTAAGTTTAGGAAAAAAAAAAAAACATACACAGCCTGGTATATCCTGGGCTTCAAATAGCCTTATGCATTCTTGGCTAAATACCTTTGTCTCACCTTTTTTAATGCAAAACCACTGCAAACACTGGTTTACGTTGATAAAACTTTTCCTTTGTCTTTTTCTGTTGACTTTTTTGACATGTATTGCAATCCTTGCTCTTGACTTTTTACCTCTTTACATAATAGACTTAAAAATAATTTTATCTTTCACCTTGCCTAGCATAATAAAGAAGCAGGTTCTTCTCAGAGGACCAGTGTAATTGTGTTAGTCTACATTTCCTTTTCTGTTTTTTTTTTTCCTTTTCAGCCATTCTCAAGTTAAGAACAAGAGTAGGAATTTCAATGCCATGCACTTAGTCAGTTTATGTAAGGCCTGGGTGCAGCTAAACTTTGCAGTTTGTTTTTGTGGAGAGAGAACTTACTTAAACACCTATTTTAAGTATTCAGTCCTTTTGTGTTCTTGGTTGTTCCAAGTGGAACTAATCTTTCGGTGTCTTTGTCTCCTAGGCATGGTTGCAGAGGAATACAATGCCTTTTTTTATTCTCTTGTATCCCAAGACACTCAGGAAATGGCATATTCAACGAAGCGACAACGGTTTCTTGTAGATCAAGGTTATAGCTTCAAGGTAACTTATCCCTTCTATTTGTTATACTCGTGGCCTAAGAATATAACTTTCATATTCTTTCATGTTAGTATTAGGTCAAATACTTGAGAATTCCAGTTATGGAATGTATTAATGAAGGTTTTGCTTGCAAGAAAGAACTGTTCCATTATTGTTTTATCATCTGTATTACTGAGAGGGCAGATGCAAGTAGCCTGGTACATCTTCTAGAAAGGTAAGTATTCTAACTTCAGATGAAGCACCTGCCAGGGAGTGAAGCAGAACGTTACTCGCATGCTTGGTTTATATTCATGCTCTTCAGTTGTCTTATCTGTGCAAGCCTCCTATTATACATTGTCATACTGGTTGTGCATAAAGCATTGCTGATAGGTGTTCATGTCCAGTGGCCAGCGGCAATTCAGAAAACTTCCAAAACATCACAAGTCACAAATAATTTCCAAAGAACTCCAGTTTCAGACCAGTATTTCACTTTGAGAAGAAAATCTTTTTCCTTGTGGCTAAAGACAACATCCAGTGGGCAGGATTCATCCGTCCTACATTCATACATCTGACTCCGGGAATTGTAATGTTAGGCATCTGAAGTGTCTAGCGACCCATTCCAGAAGAAATACCTTTCAGGGATCTTTGTCCGCACGCTAATCTTGTGCACTGTTTTCACGGTGCTGTCCAAAGCCTGCAGTGGTACGGAAAATCAGTGAGGATGCAGATGTTGATACGGTGGCTCTGTGTTAGCAGAAACTCTTCTGGATAATGGGGGTCTTCAGATGGTGCTTATTTAGCCTCCACCAACAGTTTGACCTTCCTCTTCTAAGTTGTTCTGCACAGAATGAAGTATATCACCAAAATCACAGGGTTGAATGCTAATTGATAAAGGAATGCCAGAATTTACTGCAGAAAAAGACTGTTTCTGCAGAGTAGAAATCTTCCTACCTACAGCTATGTTTTCATCCTCCTCAAAATAGAGAACTTTCTCAGTGTTGACATGTAACAGAGCCATGAATTGAAAGTCAGAAGTTTCCCTTTTGTAAAAGACTTAATGCTGTCTCTTTTCTCCAGACATACTTGAAAATTGATCACCCCATGTACTTCAGTTTATCATGTATCTCTCTATACATTGTCATCTTCCAAACATAGAATCTCATTCCACCAAAGCTCTCTGTTTTACAGATTTCACGGTTTATCTCATTTATTTTTCTTTTAATCCACGGGCTGCCCCATGTGCTTATCGGTTGGGTTGTTAAAGGCAACAATGTGTCATGATAGCTCTTGTTTTTAGGTAAATTATTCCATTACAAAACTGGAGTTTACTGCTCTGATTAGAACTCTTC
Source organism: Scopus umbretta (assembly GCA_013400535.1). Classification (NCBI taxonomy): domain Eukaryota; kingdom Metazoa; phylum Chordata; class Aves; order Pelecaniformes; family Scopidae; genus Scopus; species Scopus umbretta. Next base: position 35,736 of record VZTL01040823.1, read on the forward strand.
CCAGTAAGAAACATTGCTGAGAAGAATAATAAAAGATAAGGCTCCCATATCTGCCTTTAGGGAACAAGCTCAAGCTTACGACGTTGACAGAATCGCAAGGACTGCACGAGGCGCAAGGGCAAGCAGCCTCTGCTGGATTGCACTTGAGCCTAGCTATTGGAGAGCTTTTCCTCACGAGGCGTACATGCAGCGCAGGACATCCCTACGGGTGAAACCTCTCTGAACTGCAGCTATGCTCAGTCGTAATTGCTCTGTAATCACTGGCCTATTAAAGAGAGCTTTAAGGGGGCCCTTACACTGTAACAGACATGTCACAGTCTTTATAGGTAAAAACCGTGTTTTGCTTTGTAGTGAATGTATTTTGACAAAATTGTAGATCACTACTAAGCTGCAGCTAATTACAGCAAATGCATCTATGTGGCTATAGCCAAGAAGATTAGAGAAATCCCTTCACTTATATTTGAATGCCTTTGATTTTAGAACTAAGAAAGAGATTAAAAGAGAGGGATTTTATTTTGCAAGGAAGACTTAGTCCTAGGAGCTTTGGTGTAATATGGGGGGGAAAAAAAGCACTGCAAGTGGCAGCTGAATATCTGGAGCAACATTTTACCTGACCAGTACGGGAATGTTCTTTATTTGTGATTTAGGAACAAAAAATAGAGTAGCTATTTTTGTCTGTTTACCAAACTTTAAGCCTTAGTCATAGCTGGCATCAAAGAATAATAGGGTTGGAAGAAACTTCCAAGAAACCATCTATTGTGTTTCTTCATTGCAAGCCAGAGTCAACCATGCATATGTCATTCCCATCAGCTGTTTGCCTTCTTATTCTGCCCAATATGGAGACTCTACCCCATCTTTAGGTAATTATTTCAGTGCTGATGTCCTCTTCTTCAGAATTTTTGTTCCTAATGCCTAAATTACTAAAAATCCATTACTCCTTTAAAAGGGTAACAGTTTTCACTTTTTCCCCAAGACTTAACTGTCTTCTCGCCATCTCTCAATAGCTCAATTCTCTGCCTCTCATCAAAAAAGAGGGTTGGAATAATACTTTTTTTGCTAAATCACTTATTTTGTCTTTGCCTCTTAAACAGGAGCCTTGTCATCACAATTCATTCTTTGGAATCTAATTATCTAGTCGGTTTGTTTGTTAGCTAACAATAGTTTAGTTATTTACTGTATTGTGTTTTTATTTAGAGGCTGAACGTAGGATATATTAAATTTTAAACCAATTGCAAAACTCCTTACTACATCAAAGAACTGGGGATAACTTTAAATTGGCATCTGTTGAACAGCTTAAAAAAATGATGATGCAGTGGGAATTCTTTCCATTCTATGAATCACATTAGCACTGTTTTGCAACCACAACTGGCAACAGGCTAATGCAATTTAAAATTGCTTTTCGTGACTCCTTTTTCATTATTTTTGAAATGAAATAGCACATGTGCTTCTAAACAAAGAAGAAGGGGGACCTACTATAGCCATATAGTAGGACAGGTTGCTTCCCTGAGTGGATTCTTAAAGCTAGGACACTTCTCAAACAGGCATCCGTTTTCAAATTGGAAATTACCATTGACAACAGCCTCTACACTGATTATTTGTTCTAGTGTTTCAATACCCTGTTTTTCAATAGCAGTAGTTTGCATCTAATGTGGATTTGTTTTGCCTTAAGCTGTATTTATATTGTTTTATCACTCTTTATGATCAGATCTAGCCCAGATTACTGAGGTAATTAGTTTCTAATTGTATTGACTCAAGAGATAAGCTGAAGAAGGAAAATGAGGCGGGGAAACACTACATAATCAAGGGAAATGGCTGAATTAGCATGTCTTTCTCAAAACTTCAAGTTGGAAACACAGTGGGAAAACTGAGATTCACATGTATAAACATGTTTACTGGAATGCATTTAACTGCAGGAAAATTTCTTGTGAGATTTTCAAAATACCTCTAATTGAGGAAGCAAGCTGCCTATTGTAAAGCTTTATAACAGAAACTTGAGAGCTTTTCAAACTTCAGAGATTTTCAGTTCTTCAGAAGGTTTTTCAGATAATGGAGTATATGGCACTATATTGCCAGTAGATGGCATGTGCTCTGCATCCCTGATTATCAAATGAGTTACTAAGAATTTCAAAGAGAACAAGCGTAACAGTGAAGTTCACTTGTGTCTAAGTACACAAATATTGAAAGATTCCTTTTGCTCTGCTGCTGATGCTTTGTTGCAGGTGGTTGCACTGTCTCTCAACAACTAATCATACATCTCAATTTGTTAGGGTTTTTTTTTTCCCCCATATTCCTCAATGTTTTTCTGCTAAAATCCACAGTGTCTGGAAAGCTAGTGGATTATTTTTGTTAAACGTATAGTACTGATTCTTAAACTAGACAAATCTATCGCCCACAGCATGAAGCTAACCTTGACGTAAGTTGAATACGCATCTGAGCTTTATGTGCTTTGGTCAGGTTCTTAGAGGTCAGGCTGCTATGCACAGTGTTTGGCTGACATCCTCTGTCCAGAGCTTTTCTTTTTACTCTTCTTTTTTTTTTTTTCCCCCAAAGGTTTGTATTTTGCATTTCCAGCTAGAATGTAACAAGAGATGTGCGTGTGTATATAAATATATATAGCAAGATTTTATATGTATCTGTGCTATCCGTTGTGTTAAGCTGTTCAGACCATTAATAACAGTTGAAGGCAGTTCCAAGAGGATACGGAATCAGAAATTGTTGTCTTGGTTTTGAATAGCTAACACTGAGGAGGAAGAGCCCTCACCTTGTACTGTGCTCTGTTTCTTAGGTAATAACAAAGCTTGCAGGCATGGAAGAAGAAGAACTTTCATTTTCATCCAAAGAAGAACAGCAGCAACTTCTTCAGAAAGTCCTCCAAGCATCTGACCTGGATGCTGAGGAGGAAGTAGTCGCTGGAGAATATGGTTCAAAGTCCGCTCAGGTAATGAAGAATGCTTTGAAAAGGATAACCACAAATGCGACGGAACTGGACCATTCCATTTTAATTCTAAATGTGATGCCACCATTGATGCCTGGTATCCCTGTGAAACACTGGAGAACAGATTTATTTTTTTAAGCTGCATTAGCACTTAGCTATTCGAGTAATTCAGTTGTTGCGCACTAGAACGAAGTTAGACGTGGAATTCACGTCCTTCTCCATTACATTTGAGGGAGAAGATAACAGATCTATTGTTACAGATTTTGAAGTAAATCTTCTAAGTCACAAGCAATGAAAATATTTTAAAACGTATTTAAGATATACATATGTTAGAGTACATACTCCTTTGTGGTGGCACTGTGCTCCTTGAATCATGCCCCCATTTCCTCATACCCAGAGGGCAGAAGCATAAGGGCCACTTTTGTTCATTTTCAGGAGTACTACTATTGTAGGTAGTAGTTTGACATTTTCAGAAACAGATATAAGAAAAATAAATAGCCTGAACCATTTATTGATACATAAGTTAAAATCAAGCTCAATTAATTTTTCAGAGTTAATTTTTAGCTAAATGGCATTGTGCAGAAATGCATTAGAATTCCCACTCTAAGCTATCTTTCCAGTTTAAACCTTACATATGTTTGTATACTTGTGTTAAGTGGCAGGCAGTTACTTTTTTTGTAGAAACTCTTCTTAAGAAAAAAAATTTCAAAGGCTTTTTTGCATTCAGGTCACTGAATGAACAGTGCTGCCCAGTAGCCAGTGGGCATCAGTAGGGTAGCGATGGTCTATCTATGCACACTCTAAGCATGTGGTTTTTTCTCCCCTTACTTGCAGGTGTCACGTCGTGCAGGCACAATGAGCTCTATGTCGGGAGCAGATGATACAGTTTACATGGAATACCACTCTTCACGGAGTAAGGCATCTTCAAATAAACACATCCATCCACTATTTAAACGCTTCCGGAAATGATGTCCTTCACGTGTGCATTTTGTTAAAACTGTGGATCCATGTACCTGTTTCCATAACTAAAAATATGGAGTTGAAATTTCTGACAGGTTCTTTAAAAGACATTTTTTATATGCATCTATATAGCCACATATTTACTTAGCAATATATGTGCTCTCATGGGTGAATGTGAAAGGAAAAAAAGGAACTAAATCATACAACAGGAAAGATATTATCCAGTGACTGGATCTTGCTTATACCTGTTTGGTATTCAGGGTAATGAACAGAATTTATTTTTATCATCTGAAGACCCTTTTTCAGAGGAATTCTGGAAAGGTTTTGTAAATGAAGTTTGTACTGATGTTTGAAATATTATTTATCTGATATTGTGTCTGCTCACCAAAATACTGTTTTTTAAAATGCTTAAATAAAAGTCATTCATTGAGCTGAACAAATCCTGATAGGAGCACTTTACGTAATATTTTTAAACTGGGAGCTAATTTATACTTATGACTGACTTAACCTGTCTTAAAATTCTAACAAATTGTTTGGAAGTATTTTGAAGTTCAAAGACAAGGAGAAAGAGGGATTCTGTCTCTGAAGTAAACTCAAGGAAAGCATTAGTAAATACAATTCAATTCTGTGCTCCGTTTTCCTCATTTTTGTTGCTACTGTTGAGAAGTTGCCAAAATAAAAGCCATTTCCCTTGTCATTTATATTCTATTTATTAACCATGCAATAAAACCATCATAACTGCTAAATAGTGCAATGTCACTACAGAAGTCATTATTGAGTCAGAAGGTCTTTTGGCTTGTCATAAGGTGAGTTGGAAGCAGAGGTGTGAAGGAAAGATTCCTGAGTTTGGGGGCCTTTTATTAATAAAGACTGCAGAGTATTTCTAGAAAATTTGAGGAGAGGTGGTGGTGGTTTGTGGCAGAAGAATGCTTTTTAAATAACATCTGCTTAATATTGTAAAAGTTACACTACTTGGTATTGTATTATGAGGTGGGTTTTTTTGCTGAGAGTTTGTAGAGCTTTAGGAACAACCGATGAAATAACATCGATCTTGATCTGTTGGTTCAAAATAGGTTAGTATAAATCTGTCATACTGGAAGGAGGACATATGGTAGAGCTGTCTTGGTTATATGACAAACATGTTCAGAAAAATACTGATTCTGTTTCTTATTAGCATAAATTTGCAAATTGAGTATATAGAAATACTGGAAGCATAATTCAGAACACATGGTGCTTGTTTTCAGTCTCTGTATTGAAGTCAGGTAGTTTTGAAAATGGAACCGTTCTGGTTCGGTTTAAACTTTGTTTATAGTCTCCGAGCCCTACCCCATAACGCATGGCTCTTTCTCTTGCTCCGAGTCTTCTGCCTCACAGACTGGGACCAGCTGTGGGAGTGCTCGAGTGGCTTATATGGAAGAGATTAATGTGCCGTGTTCTGCTGCTGATTTACTCTCCCCAGTTTTAAAGCATTATTTACTTCTAATAGTAGTTTGGACCAGCTCTTGTGGCAACAGTTAGCGGAAAAACGGTTATTAGTATAATGGGAGCAGCCTGTGACAATGGGATAGCAGAGCAAGGCAGCCAGCATCCCTGTGCGTAATTCTAACGCTCTTTATGAGTTGCTTTGGAACTATTGTCCACTCTTAATAAACTTGGGAAAAAAACCCTACTAAATGTGGAAATGGCTTCATAGTAATACTAATCTTTGTAATTGTGGCACTAGTAGTAGCTGGATTTAGGACAGCGCTCTAGTTCTTAGGCAGCAAATCTTGTCTACGATGACTAACGTTCTTACACTTCTAAGTAATGGGTCTGTGTGGGATGCAGTACTTCCAGCATCAAGTAAAGCATAATAATTCTACAAGGTAAGAATGACTCCGTGCTTCAGTCATAGCGTGTCAGTATTCAAACTTTAGATTTAATTACTTTGATAGGATTACTGCAGTAATTATTGCCTGCTATTACTCCAGACTGTAGCTGCAAGTGGCAGACTGGTATGCGTGTTTACTTGCTACCAGTTGCTGGTGCGCATGGTAGCATCTGTATGGGAATACTGCCAGTCAGTTCTGCTTTCCAGACAGGGGTCAGTCGCTGAGAAACACTCCGGGTTCCTGGACTCTTACTGCACTGGCGCCTCGCTACTCCCACAGTCCAGCAGTGCTCAAAGGTACAACTCCTCAGCCGGCGGTCGCAGTAGACTGCTCCAGAATTAGTCTGCAATCCCAGCCCTCTAGGAAACTAATTGTCTTGTTCAGTCACAAAACAGCACTGTATTTTGCCAGGCGGATGTCTTTATTCGAAGCGGTACTGTAGACTGCGGTTGTAACATGGCCAGACAGCGCACGGCGGGCTCTCGCTGCCCTGTAGCCTGAATCCAAAGAATCTGGGCCCCAGCTCTCTCGGCGTGCAGTCAGGTCCTCGCACGCTTTATCGGACACTCTTGCTGGCCAGTGCTTCTCTTGCACAAATGGATAGCGAGATCCCTTGCTTAAGTAGGCTGTGGAAACAACATCGCTGGGCGCCTTGGAAACGGTGCACATGAAGAAGATCTTGCTTTCTGCCATTGCGCTGCTGTACGCGTACCCTTCCGGGGTGCTGCCTTTATCCCTACAGGAGTATGCTTGCGCAACACCATGTGTTTCCTAGCAGCAGCAGCAAGGTGCAATACAGTTCATGGATCTGGATGACTTGTAAAACGAACAGTGACAGCTAAATGACTACCCAGAAAAGATTTGTTTGCTGTAGGACTCTGACTAAACTGGGGGCAAAATAACAAAAGGTTGGTGTGGCAAAACTGTGTTCCACGAGTGATGGCAGAGGCAGGTGAACTTTGGGGTAAGTATATTATTTCTTGGAAGTCTGTAGACAGAAGAATGCGATTTTCTTGGATGTAATTCAGGTTTCCTTGCTGAAATAAAAGCTTTTACTCTGCTCCGTAGCCACCTCCTTAGTTAGGCTGAATTCCACACTGCAGAAACTTAATCTTCTTGAGGAATTGTCATTTTCAATAGTCCTTTTCTTTGTGCTTCTGATAGGCTACAATCCTGAAACTTACGCGTTTATGTGCCCTTCATCCTTCTGGCAAACCAGCAAGCGTCTGTGAAGGGATTAATGCTTGAAGGGTATTGTTATTCATTAAGATGGCCTTCTAAGACTAAAAAGGCACAGTGACATTGGGGTGGCAATTTCAGCAGCATTACAGCTCAGCAAAACACTAAACTACACCCGGTTTCTATTTCTCTGGTTCCTTATGCCCTCCCAATGGTTGTTTTTAGTAGTGCCTTACTTTCTTCTAGTGTGTTTAACAACTTGGGACTTCAAGGCAAGTACCCTCAGGATAATTTAATGTGGTACACAATAAGCATAGGCTAAGGATCTAAACCTGCTACAAAAAATCTGCAAGTAGAGCCGAATTCTCTATTTGTTGTAGTCAATTCATGAGGGTTTTGTTAAGTAAATCATGCAGAGTGGTATCAACACCTGGGATTGGCTAGGTGGCCCCAATTTAAATACCTTCTTTTTGTACAATATGTGATTAAGACTTTAATTATTGTCATGCGGTAGATGAAACCAAAGATTGAGAGAAACCGCTTTCATTTTTCTTTTAAACTAAAGCTGCTTCAATAGTAAATGACATATAAGCTCTGTTCTCACCTCATTGCCTGCTAAGTTCAAATTTGTCCCCTTTTCAGGAAAAAAGCGTGGGAATTTAGAAAGCATTTAAAATTCCAGAGAAGTAACTTCACAACTTGAAGAGATCTTTCAGAAGATGGGTTTGAGGACAGTCTGGAAAGGCAAAAATTGTGACCAACTGTTTGGCTTTTTCAGTGAAGAGATGTTTCAAACTATACTGAAAATTTTTGCTTACATTGATGACATTTCAACACTTTTTCAGCTTTTCTTCCTTGCAAATGTTCTGAAGAGCCTATCTGTACAGTCCTAGCTGAAGGTGTTACTTGGGCAAAGTCAAATGCCTCTGATCAAATCTCTTTTGCTTCCGTAAATTACGCTTGTAGATGCATTAGCTCTTTAAACAGTTCTGTAAAACATACAGCACAGTATCTATTCTACTGTATGTCATAAAATAATGTTCAAATAATTACAAGCCAGATATAACTGAGAAAAAAGTGAGAATAATTCTAAGAAAACAAAATTCCTGGTAAGATGATAACGTAACCATTGACTCTGAATACTGCTGGTGCTAGGACACAAAGCTTCAACTGAACTTTGTCAGAGTTCACGCAGAGGAGGGCAAGTTTAAATTGGATTTAGAAATAACTAAGTGAAGGTAACAAAGTACAATTAATATGACCCCACTAGGGGGTCTAGACTGAGAGAACAGTGCAACTGCAGATCTGGAGACAAATTACCATCCAAAAAAATACATAATCTAAATTATCAACAGCCAAGTTTAGCTTATACTGTGATTCCGTTGCATACCAAAAGTTAACTAAAACTGAAGCACTGTGAAGAGGCATGTGCTCCAACTTGTTTGAAATAACAAAAGTCCAAACTGGCTAGTTACATAGAACAGTGTTTCAAAGTCAACAGATTGACAGGCTAGGACAAATGTCATTGTTTAAATTTAAAGAACTGCGAGTATGTTTTTTGAGTTGCTGTTAAGACATCTGACAAATATACATGCCAGAACATTGTAAAAGTAGGAGAAAATATTTATCTTCCAAGTCACATAAATGTGTTTTGGTTGGCTAGTGCTGATGGCATAACTTCTCCCTTCTTTACAGTTTGGTGGGTTTACGTGGATTGGGAGAAGGTTTTACATCATGGCTGCTACATTCACCGTTATTCCTGGGAATTCTGTGGTGATTCTGTGGCAAGTCTGAAGTCTGTGATCATATTTGGGAGGAAAATGGGATGAGGCAATGCCGATCCCTCCACCAGTTTAGGTTACACCCTAAACCTTTCAATATGTAAAACTCTCTGCTGCTCTTTCAAATGTTTGTTGGTTTCTTTCCTTCACTCTTTATTTCTCTTTTTCAAGTCTACTCTAGGAAACTGTTATTTCAGCTTCACCTACCTCTTGTAGCATAAATTTGGGGTTTTACTCATAATGTTGATTATTTAACATGCTGCTGTTTGCATGTTTGACCTCCAGCTCAGATTCTGCAGTAGTAAGGATGCTAAGTGTGTCCTTAGTAAAGCAGAAACCTTATTTGCACATATGTACATTAATTGAAAGGCAAACAGAATGACACAATTATGATCTGTCACAGCAGAGAAGCAAGTAATTTAATTACACATACCATGTTGTGGTAGCCCACAAGTATTCATTCAAATTCATAAATATTCCCTTCCTGTATTGGCTATTTAACCACCATACCATTTGGCTATTGTTGTCTGGAGCGTTCTTTTTCTGTAGTTTACCTAGAAAAACAGACTTGTATCTGCACTGATGGGTTACTACAGTATTATTGATAATTATTGTATAGTAGTGTTGTAACAGTGTACATGAGCCTGCATCTATTAGTGGCTCTGCACTTCTTCTCCATCTAAAAAACCTAGAAATATCTATTATTTATAAATATTTTTGAACATTAAAACAGGGTTATTTGATAAAGTATTTTGTGACCCTTCTGTCATCTGTTACTCACTTGTAACAAACTACAGTACGTAGGCCTTTTAGGCCCACTGGTCCTCAGACCTACTACTGGTCTACCACCTGCACTACCTTAAAATTATGTTTCTGTGGATGTCAATCCACTCATATCTCCTTTTGTACAAGGAAGGCGTTCTTTATACAGATTTGCAGAATGGCATCCTTCTGTTATATCCAAGAAATTTGGCAATTTTCATTGTTAATGCATTGCTACTTTGTGCTTTCTTCATTTATTTCTTTCATTTATTTCGGCTGGTGCCTCTGACCTACTCTGGAAATTCTTCAGGATGGGGTGTTTTTGGTTTTTTTTGTAAAACACTGATGGCAATTTCTAATAAAAATACAAGATAGCAAGTAGTAATAGAGGTGTCATATGCGCTCCCTGATTAGGACTCTCTTCTCAAATGGCACATATGTTCCACCTTTTCTTTAAAAGCAGCCAGCCAATAAGCATAAAATCTTACTCAAAGTTAATTATGTACTTTGAGTTTTTCCTGTAACTTTTGTTTTCCTTTTTTTAATGTTAATAAATACTTGCATGTGAATAATGGGAGAAACTGCCTTAGACTTTCCACTGTTGAGCACTACCTTAAAAACAACAACAACAAAGTCTATCCGGACAGCAGAGAAAGCATCAAATTCCTCAGGAGACTTAGCACAACAGGTAGCTAGAATTTTTTCCTGAAATCAGCTTTACTGTGATTGTATAAGCTGTGCATATGGACTTGATAGCTAGTAATCATAGAATGTTTGACTAGTATTAAAAATTTGCTGAGGATTGACAATAATGAGATCTGAAGGTCTGCAGCTGTTTTACATGCCACACCAGGTGAGCTAGTAAATAGAGAATATACATAAATGTATAGAGGTGGCCATTACACTGGAGGATTCATTAGTGAACGAGGTAACTATTTAAGAACAGCTCTGCAAAGTAGAAATTATGTAATGAATAATCCTCCAGAGGCACTACAGATGTGAAGGAACATAGCTGCCTTGGCTGCAATTAAAGACAAGACAGCTCTGATTTGTGATATTAAACTCACAATACAGCACTCTGTCCTGTATTGCTGCCTTGCACATTGTACACAAGTTCTATAGTGTCTCCTGAAGTGAATGGCATATGGATGATTAGTGCTGTCTTCAGCTCCCTGTTTTACTGAAAACGCGTGTTCTCTGAGTGTTTACCTGTTTATTTTAAATGGGATCTGTGTTTCTAGACCATTTTAGTGCAAACAAACAAACAGAAATTGAACAATACATAAACTGCCTAGAAGACCGAGTGAAAGTAGGGTTACACAACATGACTACTGCCACCTCCAGAAATTCCTCAGAGGGAAAACAGGTACTGTTCTGGTGAAGTACTTACAAGACAAAACTTCTGAGACTCTTTTTCAAGCAGCTTGGCTAGAAATGCTCTCTCCTATGATGATTTTCATGGAAAAGAGGTAGTGGTGGGAAAAAAGTGAATGTCCAAATATGAAATTAACTGCAAAAATGTACAACCAGAGAAAGCTACTGCTAGTTGCAAAACCGTAGCCTTTACAGCATAACACATCTGGGTTCATCTTACTAGCATATTATAGAAGCAGATGCTTTATCTGAATGGTGTATGACTTTAAAAAAATAAAAAAGCATACCTACCATACTGATAGTTGTGAGCAGCAGTTGTTAGGAACTCTGCATATATTCTCTCCATCAATCTAGAAATTAGAATTTGAGATTAAGAATTTATTTTTTTTTAATCCTGATATAACCCTTAACATGTATAGCTAAGGGATTATATTGGTGTTCCTTACAAAGTGAATTCATATTCTTTGTATTTGTTGACTTACAACCTCGGGACATCTGTTGTTCCATAGCTTTAAATTTTTGTGGTTATTGTTCTTAGAATGTGGCAAATGTAATTTAGATAGTGTGGATAATTTAGATAGTTTGGATTGGTTTTGCATGTTCTAGGACTTGTGTCCATCTTTCCTGTCAAATAAAGATGTTCTTAAATCCTGTCCTGTAGACATCTCACACTGTGTCTACTTGCTCTGGGAGATATTCCTTGTTGATCTTGTCCTCCACTGGCCCCAAGTAAGACGTGGAATTAGCCTTTCATATACTTACGATTATAAACTTGTTCTGAATTTCACACTCACCAGCTGGGTTTAATATTTTTCCACATAAGCATTTATTTTCTGAGTAACTGTGTCTCTCAAAGCATCTTCAGATAAACATTAAAGAAATAATGTAGCTACACCATGTAGAAATGTAGGAGGAAAAGGGAAAATCCAGAGGTAACCTAGACTGTGACATACCCAGATGTGCCCGAGAGATATTTCTCAAACCTGTTCTTACAAAGTTCACTGATAGCAATTACATAATCTCCTGAGATACCATGGCTATCTGAAATATCTAAGAGACATCCTGAAAATACCCGAGATAGCAAGGCTACCTGAAAATCTAACCGAGAAATCTGTAGCTGCAAACCAAGCCCATTATCTTCTGTCTTCTCCCCCCGACATGCATCTTTTCTTAAAAAAAAGATGTACACATCTGTACGCTGTTGTCATGCTCCTGGGTAGTCATCTTTCCCAGAAGAAATAATTCTCTCAACCTCCTCCTTATGTCCTTTTTTTAAAACTTTTTTTTTTTTTTTCTGTTGCTGTTCTCTGGACCCTTTCAAGTATGATGAAGCCTATTTTGAAGACATTATTTTAGCTTAAACCAATATGTACTTTACAGATTTTAAGACTGTTTACCATCTGCCTTTTATTCCTGTAATATTTACTGCTGTATCTACAAAAACTGATGCACATGTCCAACTTCAGAGGTAGATTTATTTTAGTGGAGTTACCAGTGGTAAAATTAAGCATGTACACAAATCCTAATTGGCTTGCAGCCTCAAAAATATAAATGTAGAAAAATAAACAGAAGGAAGACAAAGGCAAATAACTCTGAAGCTCAACAGACTTACTTTTCCAGCAGCTTATTCATAACTAAGTTCTGGAAACGTGGCTTTTCCTTGAGACTCTCCTCAGTCCTCAAGTTTTACCTGAGCCTCTGATTCTGTTAAAACCAAGGTGGTCTCTTCCACATCATTTCTGAAACGAATCAACATTTTACAGATTATCATTAACACTTCCAGATTTATACAGAAATAGGTATGAAGACAGCACAAACACTTTTGAAATTGTGTAAAACAAATGGATATACAGGTTGGAGCTCAAGTTCTTTGTGATTATAGATCTATGCAGCTGAACTGAAGAAAAATGGTGGTGGAGCACTATACAGTTACAGGGCACTGGTTATTTTCCACAGAAGTTGACACAAGCTGTTTATGGAGTATATCCTGGCCAAAAGATAAATCATTCTGCAATACAAATAACATCCCTGGATACTGTAATTTACAGGAACTGTTTGTAAAGTTGCTGTGTAAAACCATCGCTATTTGTATGTGGATACAGAAATGTTTCCATATACGTTACAGGATGGTGAATGGTACTAAGAGAACCTCTTGCAGAGAATGCAGTATTTTCTAACATATGGGAATGAATTAATGCCACAGAAAAAAAAAAAAAAAAACCAAACCCCCAAAACCAGCCCTAAACCCACCTTTTTAATGAAGGAGAAAGATGGGATAATCCTTATGTGAGCTTTTTGCCAAACCAATGGGGGAAAGAGGGGAAAAAATAAACTTTGGTCGCATGCTTAATGGGTAAATTTATCTGATTTGAATTATACAAAATAATAGGTTCGTTCTCTTCAAGTCTCATCCCAGACCCACCCCCCTTTTCCAGCCCTAGGGGAGGGAGCGTTAAATAATGGTCTGTGTAAACTGATGCTCATGCAGTAAGAGTTTGGAGAAGTGCTGCCGGTACAAGTTAAAGCAGGCAGTGAAGAAAGAGCAACCGAGTAAAAAGCAGCTGCAGGAGCACAGTGGACCCTTCTGAAGTTGAAAGACATGGCTTTCTTCACGAGAGTTTTGACAATGAAATGCAAGCCGGCGCTCGAATCTGAGAGGACTTCCCTTTACCATGCGGTTTTCGCCAGCAGGTTTCACCAACTGCCCAAGCTCTCCAGCAGCCAGTCCCTGGAGGTGCCGAACGGCTCGCCGGCGGCGGCAGAGAACAAAGGCGAGGGGACGGTGGCAGGCTCGGGGCGCGCAGGGGAGCTGCTGGAGCCCGCCCCGCACCAGCTCGGCCGGGTGAAGAGCCTGCAAGAAATGCCTGGTCCCAACACCCTCTGCAATCTCTACGAGTTCTTCTGGAAGGACGGCTTCGGCCGCATTCATGAAATCCAGGTACAGCTTACTCGGCTATTTTAATGCTCCATCCACGCCAGGATTACTCAAGCCTTCCCTTTTCTCCCCTCACGAAACGTTGCTTAATCACCGGGTGGTCACCAGCACCGCAGCTGGCCGCCGTGGCGGCAGAGTCGGGGTTCCGAGAATCCCCCCTCTCAGTCCCCGTCTCCCGTCGCCCTCGGAGGTTTTTAGCATTTTCGTTTCGGTGCGGAGCCTGCGCGTACGCGGCGGGCGAGCCCTGCCGCCACCCTGCTCCCGAGTTCCCCCCCTGCCCTCCTGCCTGGGGTGACCGCCTCGCCGGCAGCCCCAGCCGCCCAGCGCTCCCCCTTTTCATGCTTATGCGTATTTTGAACGTTTAGGTAGGTGCCTTAGGCTAACACACACACACAAACATCCATCTTTTCGAACGGGGTTGTTTCACCAACTTGCGGAGGACTTAATTTTCGGCGGGCAGAGCTGGGCAATGCGGGCTCTCCTCGAACCGCAGCACCCAGCCTGAAGGTGAGGCCGCGCCGGCACCCTGGGCGGTTTCCAGCCGGGACCGCCTCAGTCGTGCTGCGGCTGAGGCGCCGCCGCCGGGGTGGCGTGCGGGGGACTCCCGCCGCTTTCCTTCCTCCAGCTCAGCCCGGTGCTCCTCGGCCGCGGCCAGAGCCCATTTTGTCTCTCCAACCCTCGCTTCTACCCTGGTCTCCCCTGAGGTAAATACACTTCGCATAGACGGGTCCCCTGAGGGGGCGGTGGATGCTGCCGCCCCGCTCCCCCCGGCAGGAGGCGGGCGGTTTGAAACCTTCCCGGGGGAGGGAGCGGGGGGAGGCGGCTGGCGCTGCCCGCCCGCCCCCGCCGGCCCCTCAGGCTCGCGAGGGGGAGGGGAGGCGGGCGGCGGGAAGCGGGGCCTGATGGCGGCGGGGGGAGAGGAGGGAGGCAGGGCGGCGAGCGGCTCCTGTCACCTGGCTAATGGCAGCTCTGGAGTACGCGGGTGAAATAAATCTGACCGCGGGTGGGGGCTGAGGGCTGTCCGCTGCGGCTCGGGCACCTCTGCTGCCGTGGGCGGCCGCAGGCCGCGGCGCGTCCCCTGCCTCGGTCCCAGCCGGCCAAGGTGGGTGAAGCACGGATCTCCGTGCTGGGGACAGCAGGAGTTGGGCGAACGAGTAGCCTGCCTCTGTACCGTGTTTCTTGGGTGTTGGCACGGGCAGTTGTCTTGCCATAAGGCTGTCTCTCTCCAAGGATGAGGTTTTTTTGGTTGCTTGGCCAAACGTGTGGCTCTCATTCCTAAAAAGTCACGGTGCATCTCCTGGGGCCCCTTCCTCATGTGGTCCAAGCGATTCTAAAGTGAGCACTTGTGTTTGAGGCAGTGAAAGAGGGTGGTTTTCACCCTCTTTCAGTTGTGGATCTGTAATGCTTTCCACTGGCGTTACAGAGCTGTTTGGGAATACCTCAAATGTGGCATTTATTTTGCTTTTCTTAGTGACCTTTCCCAGGTTGCTAGGAAGGGATTCACAGATAACCCCAGGAGGTTTGCTGCCTGAAAATCACTGAAATAAAAAAAAAA
The DNA here is from genome assembly GCA_013400535.1 of Scopus umbretta. Lineage (NCBI taxonomy): Eukaryota > Metazoa > Chordata > Aves > Pelecaniformes > Scopidae > Scopus > Scopus umbretta. The sequence continues at coordinate 51,088 of VZTL01040823.1, forward strand.
AAAGGCGGGAAGTAAAAACAGAAAAGGGAAACCAAACAGAACAGGAAAGAACTTTAAATGGTTTGAGGATCAAAACTTGGAAGGTAGGATTTACAAAGGGCCTAGAAACACCAGGAAGAGGCAGGAAACGAACAAAAAAAATCACATCTGGCTTTGTTGTATTTACCATTGAGATTTCTGAAATGCATTAGGCTTCTCAGCCTATGCTGTGTTTGATGGCAGCCAAACTAGATTGCAGATGATGAATTGCTCAGCTTAATTGCTTGCTAACCAAGACACACGCAGATGAAACTTTATGATTGCTAAAGCTTTTTGTTGCATTAAATTTCTTTCTTTTTCTCTACCTCTGTGGTGGTGCGTAGAATTTGAGAGGCACTCGCCATAGTCTCATAACACTAAAACACTAACACTGAATTAAAGCTTTCACTGTTCTTTCACTGTCAAAACAGTGAAAATTATTCAAGTATGAAAAGGAATATAGGCAACCTAAGTAGTATATGCTTTTCACTACCACTAGCTAATATGGAAATTTTCTTCCTTAAAGAATGTTATTCATTCTTTAAAGAAAGGAAAGTGAGGGGAAGGATAAGGAGGAATTGTAATATGATATTAGTTTTTATTCTGTTTAGAGTCTCAAAAATCACTTTACAAATCATGGATGCCCTGATTGCATACACGCTGGATGCAAATAGGGATTAACTGGATTAATAACAGTCTGTTAAATTTAACAATACAGCGAACATCAGGAATGAATTAATCTGAAACCCTTTGGTAACCAGCACAGCTACTTAAACAATGTCCTTCGGTGCACACAAATATTCGTACGCTATATGCAGAAGGGGTGGGGAAGCCGAGCAGTTTTTCACAAAGGAGGTTCTGTTCTCAGTAACATGATTCCAGTTTGTCCTGGCTAAAGCAGTAATGCCTACAGCAATTATGACAAAGGGAAAGTATGTTTAATTTCATGGGGTTAGATCTCTTTTGTCTCATCAGTGCTATGCAAGTATAGAGGAAAGAAAGGTGAGGGGGGATGGTTTAGATGATGGCAGTTTGAATTCATGATGTGTAAAAGAATGTCTAGTGTGAGAGTGGTATGTGAGACATGAAAATGTAGTATTTTTAAGGTTTGGAACAAGGGAAAGAAAACCTATGTTGTGATAGAAAATATGAAAGAGAAATTCCGGGCATTTCTTTAAACATGAAGTTGATACACTGAACATCATTTTGTTGAAAGCAAGAGATGTCCAAATACCTTGTCCTTGTCTGCTTCTGGTTTAAAACTAATATTTCATTTATTTGATCGGATGGCTTGACACTTGATTTATTTTCTGTTGAAGTTTGTCCTCCCATGTCAACCTCACCTTCAGTGGAAAAAACAAGCTGCTCCATACACAGCAAAACTTGTTGAACCTTTTTTTCTGTGACTGGTGGTCCAGTGTATCCCGCTCACCCCACTGCCTTTTCCTTGCAGCACTTATCTCCCAACTCGTGCTTTCCTTTAAAGACTTATGCTCTCAAGCCTCTCCAAGACCAGTTTCAGTGTCCCTAAAATATCTCCGGAGCAAGAGATACTTTGGGTTTTGGGAGTGCTTGTTTGTACATTGGTCTGCATGTGGTGTTTGGTTAGTAGCAGACCAAGCACGAATGATAACAGCTGAATTCTGACTATAGCATTTCCCTCATCAGGGTGACTAATATGTGTGCCTCATTTGAATCCAGGTGCTGGTTTTTGAAAATGGTAAGAATATAATTGAAGGAGACCTTTAACTCCCTGCTAAACCTGACTGAAATTGGCCACTGTGTTCCAAAAGTAGTTAAGAGGAGACTGGCAAAGACCACAATTGCACAACTCTTGTTTTGCTTGGAAACCAGGCCAAAAGAGATAGATTTTTTTTATAAGCCCTTGGTACCATACGCTGAAGAGTGATTCTTCTATCTTCAACTTATTGTTGGCAATTAAACAATTCATCTCTGTAACAAAGGCTGATGAAAAAAATATTTCTCGTAAGTTAATCTTGGGTCAATACTAGACTGTCACTAGTGTAGTTGTATCAAATGTCTTTGGTTTATAATAAACATAACTCTGCAAGCAGATGTCTTTAGATTAGACGCAGGTAACACGTCAATGTAAAAACTTTGGTCAGTTAAATTAGTCTTGCTACTTTAACCTGAAATAAAGGCTTTAAAATCTAAATCAAAAGTCCTAATAATCTCTCTTTAACAACTCCTTTGCAGTTGTTTTTGTTCCCCCCCCCCCCCTAAAGTGATGATGTACCTCCAAGTGAATTCCTGGGAGTTGGGTATTTCATTTCATGACAGTGTCAGAATGAAATTTGTTTGAAATAATCGGTAAGATTTCATGGGATAGTGATAGCACAATCTTACTGGAAAACTTTTCTTTTTATACATAATTTAATGTTTTCTAATCCTCTTTCTTAATTGCCAGTTGCTTGCCTCCAGGTTGAATTGTACAACTTGTGGGTCAGCCACTAAATAAACCTCACTGCAGGAATAAGACCTCAATTTTTCCTTCCTTTTGCAGAACTCACGTATGTCATTCTGAAGTTCACTGCTGATGAAGCTGTCCCAAAATGCAGTTTCTCACTAAGCTGCTATGCTATCATTGTTCTTGGTTAGGCGTGAGAAACTCACAAGTAGTTTTTTATAAAGAATAAAATGGAAGAGTAAGTCTTTATTTACAAAGGCATTAAAAGTAAATTATTATATCTTTGTTGCTGTTTTTTTCTTTGTATACTGTTAATTTAACCCTGTTTACCTCTATGTTTTTCATTTTTTCAGACATTCTTTCTAACCTGTTTGATCTGAGAAGATGCGCTTTTAAGTGCCCCAAGTCCTTTCATCTTCTCAGTATTTGGTTTCACTCACGCTTTGTGCCTTAGAGCTTTGGGTCTTTTCAGTCAGAGGTCCTGAACGGTGTGACCTCTCTGTTTGCCTTGTGAATATTTCACAGTAATGCTTAGACTCTTTCTCCTGACATTTCAAACCATTCCTTGACTGGAAGGCTGGGATTGAAGTTCTAGATGTGATAGATTGTTTCACTGTAGGACAAATTGTCAGTTTCCTTTTGTGTTATTTTTCCTTAGTAATACTTGACTTCTGTTTCTCTTTGTTGGTGATATTGTAGAAAAAACACACTCAGGAGTATGGAAAGATCTTCAAGTCTCACTTTGGTCCCCAGTTTGTTGTATCCATTGCAGATCGAGATATGGTTGCTCAAGTCCTGCGGGCAGAAGGGAGAGCACCACAAAGAGCTAACATGGAATCTTGGCAGGAATACAGAGACTTACGAGGGAGAGCCACGGGACTTATTTCTGCGTAAGTGTTGTTACTCCTTCACTTTCTAAGTCTTCTTGCAAACATTTAGTGATTTTCTGAAGGACTGTACAGGTCATCTGGGAATTCTGTGTGGGGAAATGTGTATGTCTAGTGGGGGGAAGCGGGTAGGAATTTATGGTGAATTGTCCGTTCTGCTGTAAATTTTCAAAGGGATGCTAATGATTTGTGGTTTGAATGTGGAATAAGCTACCTTGCATAAAAACGTCCCTGGGGAATGTGTACGAACTAGAGATATCTGAGCTGACTCTCTAACCTGTAAGCAGTAGGGCAGAATAGGGCTTACTAACTTTGGCACAGTACTGTGCAAATGTGGTTTTATTGCTTCAGATCTAGACTGTTGCATCCAGTTGGCAGTGCGCTGTGTGGGCTTGTTGGCTCAGGTTGGTTTTAGCTTTATTGTTCACCGAAGTGCCGCCTCAGTAGATCAATGCAGAGAAGTCACTGTGTGGTAAATTCACACCGTAGTGCATCCCCATGCAGATATTTTTGCACGTGGCTGATCCTAGAAGAGTTATCTGTCTTTAAAGCTTGCATAAACTGGCAGTGTGTGTGGGTGTGGTTAATTGCCACTGGGAACTACTCACAGTTCCCACTGACGTAGGATGTTTATTTAGAGGGAAACTGATTTCCTGAGTCACAGTCAGTCTGTTTCTTTCATGGTGGCAAAAGGCGTTATGTATGGCACTGCAGACTCAAATCTTAAGCTGCAGTTCAGAGTCAAACTAACAGTTCCTTGATACTGTGTGAAATCAAAGGATAGTCGGAAAATATCTGTTAAAGAGATTAAATTCTTTTGCTGGTCAGTAAGTTTCTGTACCTTGCAGCAGCATTGCTCCAGGTGAAAGAACTTAGTGGGAAATACTTACATAGCAATTTAAAACAAACGCATAAAAGACAATTGCCTGTCTTCATAAGGAATTGAAAGATAACCCTGGAACACTGTTCCCAAATACGCTATGCATATGATGCATGCAGATACTACAATTCAGATTTTTAGTCTTTGGCAGAAAGATTTCAATACATAGCTCAGCAAAAGGAGAATCTAACTGTAAATTGTTTCTCTGTAGCTAGGTCTGCTATCCTATTAGTTCATAAGCTTAGAATTAGGGTAACTGAAAGTGATGTATCAGTAATGGCATTTATGGTACTAGCTCAAATTGTTAATTTGTCTGATCTGGATGTGATACCTTTGTTAATTAAGCACCAATTCTAGGTAAAAGCAATTTTGTAGACTGCCTGTTCAAATATTTATTTAAAATAATTTTAATACGATAATTTTCCAAATTTCTTGTGTTAGCTACTACTAAAATACTAATATAGAGACACTTGTGAAATTCAGAATACGGAGTGGACAAATTCTGTCTCTCAGACCAGAGATAGACTTACGGATGTGCATACATGTTGCAACACTGAAATTTAATGAGGCCGTGCAGTAAATACAGAATAAAAACATAGGAGCATAATACCAAATATACATGATCATCATTTTCGTTTCACCACTTGCTTTCATTTGAGATGAAAAATCATAAACAGTGTCATTGCGGAGCTCTTACCCAGCTAATGATTGTTAAGGAGAATTGTGTATAGATATTATTAATAATTTCTTCTAGGGAGGGGGAACAATGGCTAAAAATGAGAAGTGTACTGAGGCAAAAAATTCTGAAACCCAAAGATGTGGCTGGGTACTCTGAAGGAGTCAATGAAGTTATCACAGACTTAATTAAAAGAATCCACACCCTCAGAAGTCAAGACGATGATGGGGAAACAGTGAGCAATGTTAACAACCTTTTCTTCAAGTATTCAATGGAAGGTAAGCCCAGGCTGTATAACATCTGTAAAGAAAATGGATATAAAGCAGTGTGCTTATGGTTAGGCATTTTTGTCAAACAACTAGTGCCCCATTGTGATTAATCTGAAAAGCGAAGCTTGATATAGTCTGCATTCAGGTGTCTTCCTACTAAGTGCAGTAGCTATCAGTAAAATTCCTTTGTAGAGTCCAAAGGGATGATACCTTGTGTTGAGGGACAATTCCGGTGGAAATGCTGATATATAGGTAAAACATGCATTCAAGGCCCTAAGCAGTTTCAGTACTCTGTATTTCTGTGTTATTTTCCCAAGAATAAGGGTGTTGACCTTCTAACAGTGTGACTTCTAAGACATGTTAATTTAACAGTATACTGGCCAAATTCCAGGTTGGGAATTCCTGTGTGATGTGTCTCAATTCTGTTCATAGCTTAACATGGGAAAAGATACCATTTTCCCCTGCCTACACATGCCAACTGTGGGACTGTTATGCTTGCCTTAAAATCATCTGCCACTGGCTACCGTTAATAAGGGAATGCTAAATGGAACTCCAGCCTGAGCAAGTACAGCATTTCCTGTGTTCTTACAGGAATCTAATGGTGATTCGTATTTCATGCGCTCCTGTAGCTGACTGCATACACCCTGATCTTGTTATATGTAGTGCCTTTTAAAAACATTGGTACTCTTTGCTGACAGGCAGCTAAGTACTTTGAGATTTGCAAGAGCTTCCAAATTGCTCACCTATGAAGATACTGTATCAAATGGCTGGCTCTTTGGTGAACTAACCTGAGTCTGTTCTACATTAATAATGTCGAAAAATGGCATTCACTAAGAGTTACCAATTTTATGGAATTTTAAACTCTGAGCTTACAGATTCACTTTCACTGATGGGTTAGTTTAAATTCTTCACATTCTTTTAGCTTTTCATTTATAACTTGTGCCTGGCACGCACTTATTTCCTATATAAATTGCAGTTTTAATTAACTTACACTGTCAAATGTTCAGGGAACCAATGTGTAAGACTTTTTTTTGAAAGACCATGTGGAGAGCAGAAGAATGCATAAGAACTAGCAGTTGCTGAAAGAGATCAATAAAAGGCACAGAAAAATATCTCCCCAGGGAGGAAAATCATGGAAAAGTGAGTTGAAAATAGCCAGATTTAAAATTATTTTTGTCAATACCGAAGAAATATGAAGCAAAGTACAGGCAAAAAGAAGAGTTTCTTTATATATATATATATACACACATACACACACACACACTCGAAAATTTATGGTGAGTTTGATGTAGGGCAAGATCAAGGTTAAGCATAATCTCTATTGTACCTGGTTTTAATAGGAGAAACAGAGAAAAAAGAGACTAGAGTGTTAATATACCGGTTACTCTAATTTTCTAGTTAACAGTTATTCTAATATTACCTGGAAAGATGTGGACAAAGTGTTAACTGATGAATTTAAAAGCACAAAATTTATTTAAAAACATTTGATTTGATGCAGATGGCTCTGAGAAATCATCTAAATGCCTTTTAAAATTATCTAATTGTCCCACTGGATTTTAGAAAAATCATTAAATAGGATTATTTTGATGATAGGAGTGCTTTTTGTACTGTACCATGTGATATATTCATAAATAAACTGGGTAATATGATCTAGATTTTGCCAGTCTAATATTTAATTTGGGTATCTTTATAAAAACTGAGCTGGCACGTTGCAGGGACACTAATGGATGAGTATTAACTTGATAAACGGAAGACATGGTCCAGAGTCGAGAAGAATAGGAATAATTTAATAAAAATTATATCCAAAGTACTGTTCTTTGGGGGAGAGGGGAAGTGGAATGATGTGCCTAGTAGGGATCACTGCAGTGCTGCAGACAAAACGTCTGAGGAAATGATAGGAAGTCAGGAACAAGAGACAAGTCAATATTGTCACTTGCAACAGTGTCACATACTTGCTGTTTTTCAGGGCCACAGGGAGTACATCATGTGCAGTGAAATCATTGTCTAGAGTGCAAGCTCTTTATCCATTCATGCATACTCATTATTCATTTACTGCCAGCTCATGACGAAGAAAGTCATAGCCACTGCTAGAATCCCCTGTGTTATCACCAGTTATCTGAAATGTCTTTGGACTTGTGTATGTATGTCCCTGTGTGTTCAGAGGCCAACACAGCAGGCTCAGGATTCGTGGTGCAGTGCCAAACACAGTGAACATGCTGCAGGGCTGCTCTACCTCTGGTGGAATTCAGGGCTGTCTTCTCATGCAGAGCATTACTGACATAGTAGCCACTGTCTCACTACAATGTTTAGCTGGGATTTTTTATCCTGTTTTGAATTTCTATCTTATCTTCTCCCAACTGCAGTAATAACAACATTTTTGGAAGATAGTTCCATTATGTTAGCATTATAATTCCTTACATTATTAAAATGTATATATGCATGTGTACAGCAAATTCTTTGATTTCGTATGTGCAGGTGTGGCAACTATTCTGTATGAATGCCGGTTGGGCTGCCTGGAAAACAACATCCCACAGCAGACTGTTGAATATATTGAGGCTCTGGAGTTGATGTTTAGTATGTTTAAGACCACTATGTATGCAGGTGCTATTCCCAAATGGCTTCGTCCACTTATTCCAAAACCCTGGAGAGAGTTCTGCAGATCCTGGGATGGACTCTTCAAATTTAGTAAGATTTAGTAGTAGAAAAGTTCAGCTGTATTTCTGCAGATTCTGTGTGTGTTTGAACAGGACTTGCTGCATTTCTCTTCTAAAATTATAAGACGACATTGTGGTAGAAGTAAGTTTCGTATTAAACTCAGACTGGCCAAGGGAACTGTTTTAAAAGATACTCTACTGAAAAAAGAATTTTACCAGTATACTTTAAATATTCCCCTATTTTATACTGCTGTTTCTTTGTTTTCATTGGTTTCAGTGCCCAGTCCTCACTTCAGGTCCGAGTTCTTTGCCAAGGCTTTATCTTAAGCCACTCAAATTTTAATGAGGGTGGTTTTGTTGACTTCCACAAGTTTTCAGTCAGGCACTCTGACAAATAATCACCACTGAAACTCACTACAAAGTTAAAAGATGAGACTCTAGGAATTAATTAAACTATTTGTGAAGTTCACATATACACATACAAGCATGTAAGTTGACACAGAAGTACACTGCTGTACTACAGTATGGTTTTTTTGTGAATAAAGAATTCCAGACTACTTAATCAATCGGCTTTCATGTACATGAGAAGGAGTTAGTTCTGAAAAAAATTTTTTTTTAATATTCTAGAGTGCTTAAAAAACCACGAACCCTTTTTCCCTCTCTAATGTTAGAAAGCTGCATGCATTTTTTAAATTTAATTAGCACTATTTGTCTAGGTAGGTCTGTGTACCTCTTCTTGAGATTAGATTCTTTAGTTTCTTAACTTTTAATATGCCTAATATGCTTAATTTTTGACGTGTAGTGATCTGTACCTACAGTAGGCATTAGGGAATCCATTTAATGCTGATACAGGTGTGTGTTTTCTGTGAAACATGTACTTTTTTACACTGCGAGTTCTAAATTTTTTCCCATGATAAAGCACTTGTTCCCTTTTGTGGGTTAAAAACAACAGCAGACTTCAGCTTTATTCTAACAGCAGCTGAAAAACTGTTCTTGAGGAATTTGTTCCATTTGAAACTTGTTATGCTGTTTCTTTGTTTAATCCCTTTGTGAAAAAGGAATCAAATGGTGAGAATCGCTGTATGTGATGTGTGTGTTTGTGTAGGTTTCATAAAGGAACATATTGATTCTAGTTCTGGTTTTTTTGTAAGCTAATTGTGCAAGGCATTCACTTTCTGAGGAGTTTTCCTCTGTTTAAAGCCGTTGTTTCACTGAAGATGCTGTTATCACTAAAGTATAAATGTGACTGTCGGTGGAATTGCTCAAAATGTCATTCACTGAAGTTTTTCAATGTTTGTGATTACTTGATGCTCTTCATCTTTGTCTTCAGTGTGATTCAGTTCTGTGGCTTTGACCTTCTGGTTGCTGCTAACAACTTGTAGCAGCCGCTGTGTGCTGACTTGCAGCATGCTCTGCAGAATTCACCACTTCTTGCAGAGTCATCAGAAAACAAGCCAGGTGTTCATAAAAACTTGACCTTGAGCTTCCTTCGCTCCCAGTCAGAAACTATAGTCTCTTGTGTCCTTCCCTTGTGCTGAGCATTCTCATGCTGTGAGCTACCAAGGTTCCTGTCGGGTCTGTCTTTCCCTACCATGAGTACCCAAGGACCTCCAACACCACTCTATTATCTTTTCCTTGAGAAAGTAGATTGAAATATTTTGTCTTTTTATGGCTATGTAGTGTAGTGTAAGGAGGAAATGTCATTACTGAATGGAACCAGCAGAAAAATAAAAATGGAGGCTTAACAATTTTTTTGAATCCCAAAGGTCAAATCCATGTTGACAACAAATTGAAGGCTATTCAGTCTCAGCTGGACGAAGGAGTAGTAGTAAATGGTGGGCTACTTACATACCTCCTAGTGAGTAAGGAACTTACTTTGGAAGAGATCTATGCCAATATGACTGAAATGCTTCTGGCAGGAGTGGACACAGTAAGCTTGTTATTGTTTTTCTTGTGCACGATTGTTTTTGTAAACCAGTACCATTCGCAGCTATCTTTGGAGGGGGTTATGTTGTTTATAAGGACATAATTTCTGATACATTTAAGTCATTGCTTCTTTAAAAATTATAGAAAATACTTACAGCACTGTATAATCTCTCTACTAGAATGAAGTCAATGTTGTTGTGTTCTAGCTGCAGTTTACAGGAACCCATCATTTGGGAATCCCACAGTTTATTAAATCGGTAAAATAGCAATTGTCTTTACATTCGACTTGGAATTTCATACATTTTCTTTTCCTAGTTTGAATATCAAGTGCGTATTTGTGCTTCTTTAGGTAGACCACAATAGAAAAGGCTGCTGAAGTTAGCGTGAAAAAAAAATTATCAAATTTCATATGTAGAATTTGGTAAAGGATTTTTACATATGGCTAATTAAATCAACTGGGACACACATTATGGATCAGATACTTGATTTGTGCTGAAGTCCATTAGGAGGGGGGTGTTAGACAGGACTAACATAGGTAAGGCATAAGTTCACCACCCATGCTTGTGCTGGCAGCATACAGGCTGTCTGCGACAAAGAGCTGTGGTGGTGGGGCTCAGCATTAATGAGGTTAGTGTATGAGGTACGTTAACACCTAGTGAAGCATTTTAAGTGGCCATCTTTCTTCATTCTTCTGATTTGTCATCTAGATCATTTGAAGAAACATGAAGGTCATGTATATATCTTACCCTCCTTTCATTCCTATCATGTGAAATCAGTGTAGCTTAGCATTGAGGGCAGCATGACAATCAGAATAATAAGAAAAGAAAAAAATGATTTATTGTATTGTATATACAATGTATATGAAGCTATTTAGAATGTCAATGAACACTATTCTTGTAAATGAGCAATTTTTTAAAGGAAATCTATATTAATTTGATAGTCCTATGTAGGACTGTGTTTAACAGTCTTACAGTAGAAAAGATTAAAATAAATAAAAAAGTAAAGTAGCCTTACAGTAAAAAACCCTCTCAGGATGATTGAATTCACATTTTTTTGATTTAAGAAAGTTTGTAAGGTTTCTAAAGAAAACAAACAAAAAAACCCCAACAGTAATACTTTTCAATTCCAAAATAAGGAGCATATGTAAAGCTTATTTCTCTGCTGAAGATTATTCTACTGGTTAAATATCCCAAGAGCTTATGAGTTTGGAGAGTTTTTTGATGTTTGGTTCTTAAGTAAAGCACAGTTATTCATCCCATTCATTTTCTAATCTTTCAGACCCTTAATTTTCCATTTTTATGTATGAGAGAGTTTTCATTAAACTAAAAAAGACAGTGTTGAAGTTCATGCCAACAAGTGTTTCTCTTTCCCTTTGACTCAGCTTTCTCAGCTGGCAACAATCATTTTGTGAGGGGACCGTACTTCTGGTTTCCTTGTTTCTAAGTACAAGACAGAAATTGAGGGAACCTTTTATCCCCTACTTCTGTCACTTGAGATTTCATTTTATCATAGAAAATGAAAGAGGTTTAGAGGATTATAAAAGCTTTCAACAAAATTGTAAGGCAGTTTTTGGCTACAAAGCATTTTGGCTTTCCCTGGAACAGTGCTAATTTTTAAAAGTTTATGAAGGAGCTGGGAACCTGGGAAGAAAAAGTGTTTATATCAGAGAAGTTCTGTATACAGCTGGCACAATTGCCAGCTCCTCTGAGCTCTGAGAGGATTAGGGCAGGGTTGCATTTTAGCAAGGGACAGCCGCTCAGTATCACAAGAAGAAAAAAGGAAAGTTCCTGAGAAAGATACTTTTAGCATTATACCCCAGTTTGAAGACAAGA
>VZTL01040825.1:0-62714 GCA_013400535.1 Scopus umbretta
TCCTCCTCCTCCTCCTGCTGCCAGATAAACTCCCTGCAGCCGTCCTCACGGGACTGGCTGTCCAGCTTCTACTGCCTTCCAAGGACACTTTTATCAGAGGACAGGCTGCTCCTGGAGACATTTTATTTCTGGACAAGGCTAAGATATGCAGCTTCTGCTTCTGCCCTTAAGAAAGTCTTCACTGTTCTGCTGTCATCTTCTCCTTTTTCCTCCTGCCTCACTTCATGCTCTGGGAGCGTACAGGGAGGCCCTGGGGCGCGCCGGGGCCTCGGCAGTGACAGACCATTGCCCTCTTTTGGGGCGCCCTTTTGTGTCCCCTCCTGGCTGCCTCCCCGCGACCTGGGGAAGGACCTCCAAGGAACAGGTTGACCAGAGCCAAGGATCACAGAGCCTGGAAACCAAGGTCTCCACTAAACCTGCACCTATCTACCTATGTATGCATGTGCATACTTTTGCGTATATCTTTGCACCCTTAAGCAGATGTGTAATATCACATTTTCTAAGCCTTGAACTCCCCTAGAAACAAGGACGGATACTGCAATTAACGGATCACACCCTCCAGCAAGTTGGCTTCAACCCTGCCTCCCTCGGCAGAGCAGGAAGCCGCAGGAGGGAAGAAGCAGTAAGCTGGTGGCAGGAGCCTGGCTATGGGCTCCTCTTTCACTCCAAGCAGCTTTTTCCCCTGTCCAGGGACTGAGATCTCGGCTACTGGGCTTTGCAGTTCAGCAAATCCAGCTGTATCTAAACCTCGTGGCCAGGGTTGCTCTGAAAATGACACATCTGACTGTGAAAGAAAATTTCAGATGTGCCTAGGTAGTGGGAGAGAGAAAGAAAATGTCTCCCCCTTGCTTGCTCCTGCCTGTCCGACACCCTGCAGCTGGGGCAGACCCATTTTTGCAGGCTCGTAGCAGGGCGATCTGCTGTCTGCGGGGCTTTTCCCCGAGTGCAGTGCAGGTAACAGCCAGCTCCGCCGGGCGGCCGCACGTTGGCTGGGGGGGGAAGAAGAAAAAGCAAAGAAAGTGTTTTTGCCCTGATTCAATCACATATATTTCTGACCAGCTATTTCACCAATAAAACAAAGGCTGCTTTGAAATGGATGCCTGGGCTGGCCGGCTGCCAGCGCCGAGCAGGAGACAAAGGCTGGGAATACAAATGCGGGGCTGGAAGTGGCGAGCCAAGGATGCCTCTGCGGCAGGGAGAGCGCGTTGCCATGGAGACACGGCGGCCAAACTGGGGGAAGAAAAGACTCACACTGGGATGGACTGGGAGCCACTGGGGCCATGGGAGCCATGGGAGCCGAGGGACAGGGGCACTGGTCCCACCAGAGCCCAGCTGAACCCCCCGGAGAAGAGGCTGCACCCGGGAGGCAGGACCAGATGCCGGCTCTTCGTCACACCAGTGCCCAGCACCCGGGCTATCCCGGTGGCGAGGACAGAGAAGGGGGTTCTCTCAAAGTGCACGTGCTTTAAACAGAAAGACAGAAACTTGGGGGGTCCTGTACGGCTGCCGAGCAGCGGGCTGGCCCCATGAGGTGCCCCATCACGGTCCTTGTCCGTGCTCCCTGGACTAGGTCCGTCATAAAAGATCAACAGTAGCTCTCACCGGGGCAGAACAAAGCAGAGTCTCAGCTTGGAGGAAAAGCGCTTTCTCCAAACTTTGTGCAGCGACCCAGGTGTAAAGCAGAGAAGCAAAGCTGCCACGTGCCCACAGGAGAGCAGCAGCGCTGGCTGTCCAAAGAAGAGAGCCTTAGGATGGGGCAGAGTGAGGGAGGTCAGGCAGGAGAGGGGCCATCCTCCAGGGAAGCCTGATCCCCAAGTCTCAGGCTGTGGGTGGAAAAACTATGGGAAACAGAAGGTGAGCCCCGAGCCCCCTGAGGGCTGTGATGAACTCTGAGTTTTCTACATTTAGATCGTTAGCCAGGCAGGGCTTAGTCCCTATTGTAGCCACGGGTGGGTGGTTATTAGCTTTCCCCCACTGCCCGCAGCTGTATAAACACACCCTTGACTGGGTACTCAGATACCATGGGGAGAAGTAAAAAGGGCAGCGTCCTTACAGACTGATGGAGGGAGAGCTTCCCAAGAGTAACGGTTCAAGTAGCAGAAAGTGTTTTAGAGGTGAGATAGATAATCCTATGGAGGACTTCCTAGAGTCGGGAAGGGAGCTTTTCCAAAAGCTTCACGGAGCCCACCAAGGCCCCTGCCGTGCGGGTCTGACCTGGGCGGGAGGGAGGTGGATGCTGCAGCGCAGGGCTGTGACAGGCACTGCCTGGGAGGTGCCGGCGCTGGTGGGGTTGGCTGTGAGTCCTGCAAGTAAGTCTCAATGGCAAAATCACAGTCTCAAATACGGCAGAATTTGTCAGGGCATTGTCAGTGCCGTTTTCAGCTCCTAAGGAGAGCTTTATGCTGCCTGAGCAAATTAGAGCCAATCTATGGCAGACAGATACGTGTGCACCTACGGCTTCCACAGCTACTGAGGATATTTGCTAGTCTAAGGAGAGGACAAGCAGAATGAATGGCATCCCTCAAGCTGATGGTGAAAATGAGGAGGGGGGTGTCCACGGAGGAATTCTCTTCCCTCCTCATTTCATGAATGCAAAAGCTGTCTGTGGAAATGGCTTTAATTGGTTAATGCAGCAGGCGCAAACCCCGCTGGACTGGCCTGGGCGATACAGACTAAGCAACTCATTCGGCACATCCAGCCCCTGCAGAGCTCTCAGACTATCTGCAAAGAGAGGTAACAGTCGCTATGCAGAATTATTTCAACAATTTTTGGCTCATAAATGGTTTGTGGTGATGAACACAATTTGTGTGTCTGATACCGGTGCAGGCCAATTTATCATTTAAAGCACAGGAACCGCTCCTGTGTCCTGTCCGAATAGCCTGCAAGTCCATGCAGATGGCTCCTGTGTGCCGCAGGCTGAGGCACCGGCTGGGCAGGGAAAAAGTGGGGCTTCCCCGCTGCGGGCTGGAAACACCCCTGCCCTGTCACTGCTGCCTGTCCGAGGCTCCCATCAGGCAGGGGCTAAAGCCAGCGAAGACCAGCGTGGTGCGGAGGACGCCAGGGCCACCCAGAGGTCTCTGCTCCGCGGCAGCACCCGCCACCAAAGCACCCGTGACAGCAGCGTCCCGGGCAGTGGGGAAGCTCCTGGCCATCACCCCGCCGAGCGACCGGGACCAGACCCCGCTCCGCCACGGGGGACGGTGTGGACCCCACGCCACTGATAACTCGGAAGCGAATGGGAAAATAAATCCTATGCATTCTTCATAAATCCTGAAGCCCTTGCCGGCTTCGTAGCGCAGGGAAGGGAGCAGGAAACATCACATCATTTTTTAAGCCATGGGAGGCACTCAGGTGCTGCCGTGATGAGGGCTGTATAAATAGCTAGAAAGACAGATTAGACAGAACAGAGAACACTGTCAACACACGACAAATAATAAACGAAGGATAAGAATCCCCAGGGAGGCACTTTTCTAATAAATGACATTTTGATCTATAGCTTTAACAACTCGTCCCAAGCCATCATGTACTGAATTAGGAAAAGGAAACCCGTAACCTGCCCTGTCAGTCCTGAAGAGGGTCGGAGAGGCATAAATATAGCTGCGTGGAAGGTAATGAAGACATTTACTGCGCTCACAGAGTGCCTATTCCGCCAGAATTCCTTGTCAGCTTTACTGCTGATAAAAATAACCAGCCAGTTTTCTGTTTTCAGTATCGGACCGCTAACGCTCCTGCAGCCTGGCCCTGTGGCCGCTGCGGGCAGATGAGCTCCCTTTTATTCCTGCCCCTGCGGTCTCCGCAACACGGGGGGAGACAAGAGCAAAAGCAACCAGAGTGTCTTCACAGTTTAAGTGTAACTAACTCCTTCTGGCAGGCGAAAATCTCGAGGCAGGTATTTTTCCATGTAAGTTAAGTCCACGCTATCTCTGCAAACGTTCTGAAAGTCACCGTTGCTTCCCGGGGCTTGTGGTAAACCGGGATGTGATTGCGATGGCTCTGAAGGCCGAAGAGCCCCGGCCCCGCTAAATCAATTAGCAAACAGCTTCTCCCAGCCCTCGCAATAGCAGCCTGTGATCGGCCATCTCTGGGACCCATTTGTTCTCGCGTAGCAATCAAAATTTAATTTATCTTATTTTAATTAAAGCTAAAATATTCAGTAGCCTTCAATTTCTCTCATTGCTTTGCAGGGGGGAGGAAAAAAAAGCCAGGAGAATAAAGTGACAGGATGGAAAGAAAGGCCTTTGAAATAAACATGTGCCGGTTCTGTTGGCTTTTATTTAATATGTAGCCCTTTTCTTAAAAGAAATAATTACGTTTCAAAACCTCCTTTCCCTGTTCAGAGAGCTGCCTCTTTCCACATTAATGCTATTTGCATGCGCCATCTCCTCCTACCCTTCAATAATTTAAACCTTCATTTTTTATTCACTCAGTTGTCAGATTCATTTACATATCATATATCTATATTTAACACCGAGTTCGCTCGCCTGCTTTTTTTTTTTTTTTTTTTAAACAGGAAATAGATTTCCCTCCTAATTTAACAACATCTCGGGGAACGGCTGGCTGCGACGAGAACATTATTTACGTTGGTGTCAGTCAGCAGAGATGCTAAACTCTCATTTGATGGGCGGCAGGAACGCTGACCGGGGCTCGGCAGCCTCCCGGGCCAAGCCCCTACCTTCACCTTCTCCACGCCAGCTCGGCTAAAAGCGCGCCCTCCTCTCCACGTGCGCGAAGAGAAAACGACCTCGTAACCTGCCGCGGGCCGGGGAGGCGCATGGGCAGGGGACTGCGCCAGGCTTCCCCTCAGATATCTGCTGCGGTTTGGCGACTCTGCCTTTATGAAGAGCTCGATGCAATTAACGTGATGGCGGTTAACGCTTTTTATTAATTGTCGGTTTTATTGCATGCGTGGCTGCAGGGTGGAGGGAGGCAGGCCGGGAGCCTGCCCTGCAACGCCGGCTGGAGCAAGAGCGGCTGCATCCCTGAGCCGTAAACCCCTTCGCAGGGATGCTGATGCGGCCCCGGCTGCAGCCTGGGGGGGCTCTGCCGGCGGGTCTTGCCTCTGCTCGACGGTGCTCAGGGAAGGCGGGGAGAGCTCAGCCTGACCTTCAAAGGAGTTCAGCCCGCTCTGGCACGGGTTTGTGCGCCAGCAGACGCAGGGCTGATGAGGAGGTGGCACGCAGCCAGCGGGACTGCTGAAAGCCCGGCTTGCCACCGGGGCGATGCTCAAGACGGATGAGTCTGGCAGCAAGCCCCCGCGCAGGGCAAGCCTCGGGAAGGCAGCTGCGCGTCTGCAGGGAATTCTGCATCTGCACAGCTCCGGGGCGGCCGCCTTGCAAGGGGGGTGTCCTTCAACCGTCTCTGCCATACATTTGCTCAGAAAACCAAGGGAAATCACCGAGTAAGGGTTCAGCTGACGTTACAGCCTCTCCATGCGGAAGGTGTCTGGCACCTCCTTGCGCGAGCGGCTGTGCAGGAGCTCTGGGATCGGCCGTGCCTGATGTTTCGGAGCAGGCTCTGCCCGCCAGCCGCCTGCCATGACCCCGGGGAACGGGGGGATGCAACAGGGGGGGACACACACCAGGATCCTGCAGCAAACCGGGGAGCAAGCCTGTATGGCAGCACCTTGCAGTGGGTGCCGTGCTGAGACCACGGTGGATGGTGGCATCCACCACGGTGAGAGTCGAGGCTGTGCCAGCGACGAGGCGTGAAGCCCTGAACCTCACGATTCCCTGGCTCCTGAGATGGATGAAGAGCCAAAAGCCCCCTTCTTCATCCTCCCCAGGCTTTGCTCTCAGACCACCCTGGACTCACCAGGATAATATCATGGGATCCTTAGAAAGCACCCCTGCAGTGCTAGGATAAAACAAGGTGTAGCAGTGTCTGATCTGTCCCATAAGTGCAGTATCATGGGAGCAAAAGGTTATGTTCCACTTGGATAGGCTTAAGACCTATGGAAAATAAACAGTATTAAAGGCAATTTGAAAGAGAGGACATGAATGAGAAAGGGGTAAATCAAAGAGTCAGTCACTGAGAAGAGGCTCGGATCCCCCTCCCTCATTTTCCACATTACTAGAAAAAACAGTGAACTGGTATCAGACAAATGAGCCCTCTGGACCCAATTTTTCAAGTTAATGAACTCCCCTTGCAGCTCTTCCCCGGAACAGAGACTCCCAGCACCTACCCTTTGCCACAGCCTCTAATGAGCAAAGCCACCATCATCTATCTCAATATCTGCAGAGGAGATGGCTTCTGGCTGCCGCTCAGAATTTACACACCACCCTCGGCACGAGCAGGGCGAGCCTGCGGGGGAGAGACACTCTCGCCCCCCGTCCCACAGCAGGCAGCGCTGGCGGGGCAGGCAGGCACAGAGCCTGGAGCCTTGGGTCTGCGCAGAGGGACCCGCAGCGTCTCCGGAGGAGGGCCGGCATGGCGCCTCTCTAACCCAGGGCCGGCGTTTCGGCTGGCGGGGGGGCGTGCTGCCCAGGGCAGCTCGGCAAAGCACGCTGCAGGGCCCTGGGACCGGCTGACATTTTAAAAGCCGGACGGCTCGGTGGCGGCTGCCATGCGGGTGAGCACTGATGGCTCGCCTGGCAAGCTGGGCGCGTTCCTGCCTCCCCTGGGCTTTCAGCATCAGCTTTCCGCTGAATGGGTGCGTTTGCCTGGTTCAAAATAACCTCTTGTTTCAGGAGGAAATTGCTTTTCTTGCCCCCAGGAACCTCTTTGCAGTCTTCATCGGGAGATTTCAAATGGACTTTAGTGTATTATTAAAATTCTCCCTCATAATTGCCCTTTGCAAGGCTGTGGAGAGGGAGGAGCGGAAGGTGCAGGATGGGGCTCCAACACTCGCATTGCTCTCCTACTATTACGCTTAAATTAACAGGGATTTTTTTGTAAAGTGAAGACTAATTTTCTCATGGGAATAGATCATTAAATTACAGATTACTAATGAAAATTTACAGCATCTGGAGAGGGAGCGGAGAGGGGCAGGGGCAGAGGGAGCATTTTGTTGGTTTTTTTTTCATTTTTTCCTGGCTCAGCTGGCCATGGCTGCAGCCAGAGGAGGGGAGTTGCCCCATCCCGGTCCAGGAGCGCAGGAGCTGGGAGGTGAGCCGGACATGTCCACGGTGACTTGGAGGATGGGACCAACAACACCAGGGCCCCCGGAGAAACGCAGGCGGAAGCGCAGCGAAGCTGGAGCTGCCATTCCGCAGACCCTGAGAAAGGCGGTGGTGGGGGACGAGACCCCTCCGTCCTCTTGTGCCGGCGGTGGAGGCCTGCCGCCTGCCGCCATCCTCCCCTGCGGGAGCTTTGCTTCCCCAGCCACTGCGGCAGGCAGCGTGGGGCTGCCTGCGCCGGGGGCTCCTTCGGCCCCGCGCCGTGCCCATCACCCCTCTCCAGGCCTGCCCTGCGGTGGCGGCGATGACCATCGCCCTGGCAACGGCGCTGGCTGGAGATGCAATGCATCACGGATTTATTGAAGAACAGCGGTTGCACTTGACTGCCGTATTTTTCCAGTCGAACTCAATTTCTTTGGAGCAATGAGGCTCAATAGATCTGGGAGTGTGGAAGCAAGGAGCTGCCTTTTGGGGAGGGGACACTTGGGAGCATTATGTCTGGGGGGCTTGGAGTGAGGAAATGCAGATTTTTTTATTGCTTTGATCATACATAATTTAAATATTCAAACTACTCTGGAATTCATTGAATTATACATGAATTGCACAGGCAGCATTTTTGTAGCTCCTGAAAGGCATTAATTTTTTTCCTCTCCCTTCAAAACCTTGTCTAACCTTAAATTTATTTTTTTTAAATTTTTTAAAATCCAAATCAGTCGCATCCCAGATCACCCTGAGAACGGCTCCCGTGCCAGCTAGTAATTCCACCGAATTAATGAGTGATTTGGTGATCAGGGTTTGCCGTTGGCTGTAATTTAATGTGTCTCATAAGAGTGTTTGGGGTCAGTCTAGCACAGTGAGAAAGCTCCTCCGAGCCTCACCTCCCTGCCAGGGTGCTCCGGCACCGGCTAGGACAGCAGCCGCTGTGGATTCCCCTCCAGCTGCACCCCTGAGCGTGCCCTGGCTCTCCGACCCCCCGCCTTTGGGTTTGTTTTGGGACACAGAGCTCGTGGAGCACTGGTCATGCAATGGGCTGAGCACCAGGGCAGGGTGTCCCAGGTGGTGCTGAGTCCCTGCCCTGGCCAGCGAGGCCAGAGAGCAGACCCCAAACCAAAGGAGTTCTCTCCCAGGCAGCGACCGTGAAAGCAAAGAGACCGGAGCCAGAGCTGGGTAAACTAAACCTAGGGCTGGGAGTGGATTACTTGCTGCCTGTACCAATAGGGAAAACATGGCTGTCTAAACGTGATCGAGGCCAGAAGCATTTCAGATGGGCTCACAGGGGTGCCGTGGCTCTGGCTGGTTCTTCACGCTGCACCGAGAGCGATGAACAGATCCAAAATTACCTCGCTGCCCTCACTGCCGTGCCCAGCCAGCCCCTGCCCTGCGCTCACCGCTCCTGACCTGCCAGCCGCTGCCTCCACCATCACAGCTGCAGCAGTAGCTTTTGCTGGGCAGGAGGGTGAAAGCGCAGCACCGCTGCCACAGGCTCGGGGAAAGGAGAGACTCCGCGACAACGGAGCAACTGAGCCTCCCTGGACACACCATCCTGCCTTCCTGGTCCCATCTTCCGTGGCACTTTGAACCAGGAGTACGGGATGTGCTGTGTGCATCTGGCCCTCACATGGCAGCTTGTGTCTGTTAGCTAGCCAAGCGACCAGATGTTTTGGGGCGGGAAGGAACAGCACCAGATGTTGCTCTGCAGATTGCTGTGAACATGCTGCACGGCTGACAACACAGGCATGGCAGAGCCATGAGTGCCACTGACAGGCAGCCCATTGCCTTCAACAGGCAGGGAGGGATGCAGGGCTGGGAAAGCTCCGGGGTCCCACCAGCAACCAGGTCCTAGCCTGCTGCTTCTCCAGCCCCATGCTGGATCCACTCACACGGAGAAAGCAATGCTGCTCTGAAAACCGTGCAGGGTCTGGCAAGGACTAGGACTACACAAAGCTTTTCCTCTTTCCCAGGAGGTGCTGACCTGCAAATGCTGGACCAGACATTGTTTTTTTCTTTTGCACCTTGTTTTGCTTTCACAGGTCCTGCCTGGTCCGTCACGTTGCTCTGCAGCTGCTTCCCAGGAGCATCTCATGGGAAGTGGCTACAGGTCCTGTTCAGCTGGGACTGAACTGGGACGTGTGTTCACTGGCTAGGAAAACACAAGGTATACAGCACGACGAGCCAAAACCTGCCCTGCCTCTACCAGGGCTTAAGACACATTGATTAAAGCCTGAATGAGAAACACTATCCCTCCCGGGCTGGACTGTGAACGTACCCTCTTGTTTCCATCAGACCCAGTAATGAACCTCCCAGGCAGGGATGAAGCCAGGAAGCGCTTCTGTGGCATGCCGGATCCTCGTTTCCAGGGAGAACATTTTCCAGCCCCAGAAAGCTCTCTGGGGAGCAAGCGAGAGCCTGGAAGAGAAGCAGGGATACGCACAACCCTGTTTGCAGTCTCTCCCTAGTTAACTCACTCTTCATTATCCTTCTCTACCCTTTTAATTTCTCTCTAAACTCAACCAGCTATTGCTGTTCAAACTGAAATAATTAATTGGAACAAAATTGCCACTGTAGGAGAAAAGAATGATTAAGCCCATCCATCGGACAATGGGGCAATCATAGCCTAAGCATCTAATTACAGGGTTAGAGAGTGCGGATGCGGGGATAATAACAGAGCCTTTTGTAAACTGTGTGGCTGGATGAGCTGGGAGGAGGGTCTGTGCTTGACTTCACTCCAGGTTTAGTGCATGATTCCTGGAGTAAAGATACAAATGCAAGAATAAAAGATCATTAGAGAGTGAATACCCACAAAGGTCTGCTGGAGAAACAAGAGCAGCGGGAAGCACAAACACCTCCCCGCGCAGCTCCACGTCTGCCGTAGGCACGGGAGTTGCTCAGGGTGTGAGCCGCTGCAGGGTGCCTGGGGAGATCGGTGGCTGAGACCCTCGTGTTTGTAGGAGCACAAATAATGGTGTGTTGAACCGAGTAAATTACCAAAGCACGTGGCCCACGTGTGTGCATACATGTATCTGCGTACAGAGGGTCACTCATAAAGAGATGCCACCAGCAGTCACACCATCAGGAGGCCCAGATAGAGCACAGCAGCCCAGCGAGCCCACGATTGTCACCAGGGCTTGTGCCAAAAGGCACGCTTTCTCCAAAACGTGGGGGCATCCCCCACGATTGCACAATTGCCAGGGATTGACCCTGCAGACGCTCTGCTGAGAGCCATCCACAGGAGACGGGAGTTTGCTCTCCCTGCTAACACAGCCCAAGCACTTCTGGATGCATCCCTACGATTGCATCGGGTGACAGCAAGGAGAAGCATCGCCAGCGAGGCCTTCCCAAGCAGGTTCTCCTTTCCTTGTTTACGGCTTTTCTAAGCATTTGCATCCTGCCTGGTTTGGATCCCACCACTAAACACTCATATTCCTACCAATACCATAGGTGAACAGGTACCAGCAAAGCACGCCTCAGCCAGCGGTGGGGCACAGCGGGACTGCGGCAGCTGGAGATGCTCTAACACGTAAAGATAGTGAGAAGCAAACAAGTGCTTCAGGATATTCTCTGCTGTCTCAGCAGAAAAGGGTGCTCATTGGTCTGGGGGACCTCCCTGCAGAGCAGCTGGACAGGTACTGGGGCAGGGGAACAGGTGGAAGCATTGTAATGAGACTACCGTGGATTTACGGAGAAGGGACAAACAGAGCCGCAAAAGAAGGGAGCAGGAATATCTGCAATATTGCATGGGTGACGGGATGCACACCTGCGTCCTGGCCTGCAGGGTCACCTCAGCTCTGCGCTTTTCCCATCATCCCCATGCTTTACAGCTCTGTGTTGGACCCAGCACATCAGCTGCAGAGCGGAGGTCACCTCCTCCCACACCTGCTGAACCGTGGGGCGATGCAGACTTCACAAGCCACCTTGCTGGCCCGAAGTAAATGCCAGCAACCATCTCGAGATGGTCAAACAGCAGGAAAACCAAAGAGAAATCCTTTGTTTGGAGTTGCTGTGCCCTGCCGGGCTCCCGCGGGAGCTCAGTGACCAACGTGGCTCCCCCTCCTCGCACCCCTTCCTGCCCTCCCTGCTCACGTTAAAACACATTTAGCAACCAATCAGGGACCTGTGACTTCCCTTAATAAAGACATTTTTCATCTCCCCAATCTCAATGAGAGCGAGTTTAAAGTGGTGTGAAATTGCAAACGGTCACGGTGGGCTAGTGGCGGAGGCTTCCCCAGGTATCCCGGCAAATGGAGCTCCAGCTGCTCAAAGCATATAAATCTTNAAACCCCCGGAGCGGTGCAGCCCCGGGCACCAAGAGCCCAGGGGTGCGGCACTGCCAGTGCTTGTGCCTGCCCTTGGCTGCTGGCGAGCGGGGATCTGCACTCCCCATAGCTCAGGACAAACAAATTAATACGCAGCAGGACCTGAAGAGAGAGCTTGTCGGTAATGAGCCCAGCTACTGCGTCCCAGCCTGCCCTCATTGTGCCTAATTTATGGCTGACTCTGCTCCATTTCCCCGCCGTGCCAGCCAGCGGGCTGTCACCTTGCCGCCGGGACAGCTGCCGGTAGCTGCGGCACCGTGCCACTGCGCTTACTCCTGGGCTTCCCGCACCCCCTGCCTGGGTACAGGGGGACGGGTTGGTGGCCGCAGTGCAGGACCGGCGTGGGCAGCTTTTGGTGGTGCCCGGCAATCCCACCATCCTGCGCTTGCTGCAACTTTTCTGCCATGTCATTACAGCCACACTTAGGTACATTTCTGCATGCCAGCACACAAGATAGCGGACATTTTCTAGCACGCAAAAAGTGCGTGCACCATCCCCAGAGCTGCTGGCAGGGTCTCTTCCCATCTCCCGCTCAGGACCAGCGATCGCAGCTGATGCGCAGTTTTGCCAGTACGACGACCCCCGCGCCGGGGTCTTTGCTAGCCGCGCCAAGGCGGGGGCATTGAGCCTCACTGGCACCGCGTGGCCGTGCTGGGCTGGAAAGCACGGGGAGCCCAAGCCTGGCAGCACCGTCTGAACGACGGCTGCAGGGAGCCGCAGACACACAGCGCTTCTGGAGATCCGTAGCAGCGATCTGGCAGGATTGCACACGTCAGGCTGGGTGCCAACTGCAACCATTGGCATAATTAAATCAAGGTCCCGCACAGCCAAACAGCCGCAGCTGACCCGTTGTGTGTCTGTGCCGCTCTCCGCCTTTGTACGAAACCGTGCGGCGAAATGCGGCCTTGCTGCCGCTCCGGCTGTGAGCCAGCCGGCGACGGGGCTCTGCCGCCCTCCCACGCAGGGCAGCCGGCCGGTGACACAGCGACCAGAGGCTCTGCCTCCCCCCGGGGTCCACCAAAGCACTGCAAAAGTTTTGGGTTTCACCCCAGGGAGCAAGAAGAGCACGCTGGAAATGTCAGAAACTTTAACAGGATCAGGTACCTGCCTTCCTCTGCAGGCGGGGATGCAAGGGGACCACCTGGAGCAGCTTCTGCCTGCCTTAATTACACCGGGTTTGGTACTGCAGCCTGCCAGCTCGCTGTCCTCGGTTCCCCCAAGGCGCACAAGTCACCCCCTTCCAGTGAGACAGTAAAACCACAGAGAAATGGGGTCCCCCAGCCTGCTGGCTGACAACTGCCCTGATCCCCAGTCTGGGTGCTTGCAGGACCACCGGTCAATGGAGCTGCAATTCAGCCCTTGCCTCTGCAAGAAGGGCTCCCAGATGCTCTCAGAAGGGTCAGTGAGGCTCCAGAGAAGCCAGGACTACCCTCCCCTGGTTCCTGCCATTCCCACTGAAGGGCTAACTTGATGGGAAAATTACAAGTCGAGATCTTGAAGCATCACTGGGAGGAGAGGACAATACCCCATCACCGACACGACTGTTTGTGTGACTGACAGGGCTAAATTACATGAAAAAGCAAAGAAACAAACCCTTACAATCAAACTTGTGACAAGAAGAAAAAAATGGCCATAGAAAAAAATCAATGTACATGCAATCAAGCACCAACCGTTCGGGAAGAAAAAGCAGCTGCCTTACTGTTCAAAGTTGTCTTGCACCAGAAGGTGGAAGGCCTCTTCTTGGCACTTAAAGGACGATGACTCTTCTTTGACCTTTATGGAGACAAAAGACAGAAGAGGTTTCAGCTCCACTGTGATGCCAGGAGCAGAGCTCTCAGAGTGAGAAGCAGAAAACGTGGTTCAGGTTCCTCCCACCCCACAGGAAGCCCGGCAGAGCCTGGCTCCGGCCGGCCAGCACTGCACTTCGCAGAGGTTTGGTGATGCTGAGCTTGGGGACCACAGACTTCCCAGGTCCCAGTGCCAGCTGTGGCACGGCAAGGGACACGGGTCACGGGCTGCCAGGAAGGCTGAAGCCAAGCAAATGCACCCAGCAAGCTGTGGAGGCTGTTGCTTTTGTCAATAATCTGGTTTTCTGTGAATATTTTCACACTGCAGCAAAGCTGCAAACTCTTTGTCCTGTCTTCGCACCATGCAGACTGACAACAGCTTATCAGGATATCGCCTGTGACAGGTTAAAACCACTTCGTGAACCTGAGCCCTGAAGGTGTCGTAAGCCAGCGGCACGGGACCACACTCAGCATGGTTTAGATCCCATACTTTGAGCTTGTAAAAGGAAAATAAAAATGAGTTACAGGAACGACTTCGTTGATACACTTTTTAAGAAGTTCAGTGAGAACAGACAAGCATCTGTGATTTATTTCAAGCGTAAGTCACCCTTGCAGTGCTAAAAGCAAGGCCANTGTGGTTTGACCCTGATCGGCAACCAAGCACCACACAGCCGCTCGCTCACCCTCCCCCTGCCCCAGGGGAATGGGGGAGAGAATCAGGGGGGAAAAAAAAACAACAAACCAACAAAACCCCAAAACCCGTGGGTTGAGATAAAGACAGTTTAATAGGACAGCAGAGAAAGAGAAAATAACAATAATAACAACAGAATATACAAAACAAGTGACACACAGTGCAATTGCTCACCACCCGATGCCCAGCCTGCCCCCAAGCAGCAACCACTCCCTCCCCTGGCCAACTCCCCCAGTTTATATACTGAGCTTGCCATCAGGTGGTATGGAATAGCCCTGATGGCTAATTGGGATCAGCTGTCCTGCCTGCATTCCCTCCCAGCTCCTTGTGCACCTGGCAGAGCACGGGAAGCTGAAAAGTGTAAACAACTGAAACCAGGACATCTGTGCAGGTTTTGGTATTTTAATAGGCCTGGAAGGGGATCTATTGCTGTTCATTTTATGTAAGAACAGATTACGGTTTGGTGAGAGAAAGCGTATTGCGGTGTCGTTATCCAGGAGCAGAGGAGAGGCTGCAGCTTCCCACAGGGATTCAGGGAATGGGTGACACGTGGTCACTGGCGAGGGCAATCCTTAAAGCAAAGGGAAGAGAGACCAGCTTGGGGAGAGAAGGCAAAGCGAAGCGCTGGGTTAAGGGAGGAAGGAGGCGAGCAGACGCGTGTCCTCAGGGTCTGCGCCAGAGCCCGAGGAGTTCCCGAAGTCACCGGGATGAGCCGGGAGAGGAGTGCCTGCCTGCCGCCCAGAATTGCAGGTAACGCAAGGTAACGCGCGGGACTCGTTAAGCCCAGCGTGGCAGCAGTACGCCCGCACAGCACTCCTCCTCGGACGCCGTCGTCGGGCTCGTGAGCTCAGACCGGCCGGCCTTTGCTGTGACGGCAGAGGGAAAATCCAGCCGTCGCAGCTGGGAAACTTCATAAAAGGCACAACCGCGGTGAAAGGGAAAGAAAAGAAAGTAACGCAGAGGGCATCAGCGACACAGGGAAGGCCAGCGAGCACCCTGGGAGCAGCAGGGCAGAGGGACCGCGTCCTGGGCAGGAGGGTGCCGCAGGGGCAGGACGGGCAGCAGGAGCGACGCGGTGCCGGGGAAGGTGCCGGGGCGAGGGCTGGGGACGGGGACAGGCCAGGACAGCAGCACACAGTAAGGCACAGCAGAGGCGGCCAGAGGAGCGCTCCCGTTGACCCTCTCCTGGCGAAGGGGACGCCGGGTTTCCCCGCGGAGCCCACCGAGGCCAGGAGGCTGCTCCCAGCACACAGCTCACCCCGTGCGGCTCATTCCCCACGTCAAACGCGTTTACACAACTGGACTCCAACACCGTTGCTGCAAGTGCTGCCTGAAGTCCTCGCTACTGACACACATATTCCCTATTAACGTAATCCCCCCGTCCTGGTGCAATCGCGCTGTCCCTGGTGAGACGATCCCAGCTGCGGCAATGCCACCTGCCAGCCGGAGCTGACTCCTGCCCTGTGCCCGCGTGTGGACCGCGAACGGTGAACACCGAAATGAAGCTGCCTCTGGTAGCAGAAGAGGAGCAGGGCTGAGCAGAGTCCTGCTTCACGGCTGGAAACAGCAGTTAGCAATTAGAAAGAGTAATGCACGGAGGGATGCGAGTCCCAGCCGAGCCGCGGGGGCCGTTTGTGGGCCCGGTGTGTTTGACCGCCTCGTACTGCCTTTCGCTGATGGCTTCGGTTCAACAGCAGCACAGCAGCCAGGATATACATGCCTTTTGTGCGGGAAAAGCGCTGCTGGGAATCCTCGTGCCCTGACGTAACAATAATATTTTGAAAGTAACATGTGTTAATAACAACAGTCTTGAACAGCTAGATTCAACTTTTTACAAGTATCTCATAAATGGTAGCTAATCTACGCTCTCTAGACCCAGAGAAGTAAGCAGCATGGCCTACTGGAGGACCGGAGCATGGGAAAGCTCCGCAGCTGCCCAAGGCCACAAAAGGAGGTCATCTCAAGAATCATTCAAGTGGAGCCTGAATTCAAACCCCATTATCGTCTGTCTTTCACACGCGTCTTCCCTGGCCTCACATCGGCCTTGCGAGACTCCTGCTCTGCCAGGAACTTACCTCGGGGGGAGAGTTTGCACCCCAACATGACAACAGGTTTCCAGAGCTGAGTGCACCTTCTTTGGAGAGGTCCTCAGACACACTTCATTGACTTTATATTTCATTACTGTTATCAGTTCTTGAAAGACAAACGCATGTTCAGAGGGAACCCTTTGATGAGAGATATTGGATAAGGTATGAGGGCTGTAGTTGGCTATTAGGCAAATCTGGATTTAGTATCCCATTAGTGAGATGATATTTGGCAGTGGCAAGTAAAAGGCTTGTAGAAAATAGACACAAGTATTTTCAATAAAAAAAAGGAAATCCTCTGGTCAAAACAAAACCAAAAATAATGAGTTTGTTTAATTCAAGTATGACAGCAAGGAGGTCTGCATCTGCAGCATGGACAGTTAGTGCACGGTCCCCCAAGGCTATACCTGGGCTTGGGAGGGCTCCCATGAAAGCTTCACCTACTAAATTCATTTAATCACGTCTGTCATTAGTCATCTTTGTTCGAGCCCTCATTTGGAGGCCATTTAAAGGGGATTAGAGAAAATCTCCTCTCTTTATTCCCATACAATAGCGATTAACTCTCAGGACTCGCAAGGCATTTTCATATGGATGGAAAGAAGCAAAATGAACTCATAACCACAAAAGCCAGCGCCGTCCACCATGAACCGGGACTCAAAGCCAGCATTCGAGAAGGAATTATTGGGATGACACCTGGGGTGCTAATTTATACACAGGGGAGCTGCCGGTACAGGGCTGAAGATTAGAGGGCTCGCAGAAGTGCCAGTGCAGTTTGGTGCGACTCTAAACGGCGTCGGGCAAGATCCTGCACCCCGGCAGGGAGCCATGCCAGGCGGCTGGTTTGCCGGCCGGCTGATGCCCGCCTGGCGCCCGTGCCCAGCCCCAGCTCGCACCGGGGGGAGCGTGTGGGGAAACGCCGGGCTGTCCCCCGAAAGGGCCACCACGGTGTCACCGCTCCCAGTAACTGCCCGCTCGGCCCTGTGCTGCCCATTGGAGTGCCTGTGCTCGTGCCGGGGTGCGTGTGCATGCGTGTGCGTGGGTGAAAGCTGTTCTTGCTGGAAAGTAGAAAAGACAGGAAACGTGTTCTTTTTAAAAAAATCCGATAAACAGAAAGAAATGCAAAAATATAACTTGGGATGAACCTGACTGCAGGTACTCCAAAATCCATCAAACACTTTGAATTACACAGAGGAAAGCCTTTCGCTGGAGATGCAATTTGTGTTTTTCCAACAAGTGGGAAGTTCTGCAGAGGAATCCTGTCCCTGAGGAGGGACCTGGCTCCCCAGGGGCCCCAGCAGGCACGCAGGGCACTAAGCAAATATTTTCTAATACAAACCAACTCAAAACAACCCATAAAAAAAAGTTCAGAAGCAAATCAGGTACTCAGAAAGCCAGCAGGCTGTCAGAACATGAACACTACGAGCCAAGGCAAGAGGCATTTTAGTCAGGCTGGTTCCTTTTCTCGCCCTTCGGTTCTTTCCCGGCAGCGTGTGTGCACGGTTCAGTTGTGCCAGCAGGCAGCTGCCCGCTGCAGTCCCATGCCCTGCTCGCCAGCTCTCCTCGCTGCCCGCATCAACCTCTCCTGCCTTGCAAAGCCAGCCCAGCCCTGCCTGCGCCTGAGCGACCTGAGCCCGGCCGGCGGCCCTGCTGCCGGGGCTCTCCTACCTCCTCCTTTTAACCAAAGAAACGCCGCTGACACAAACAGCCTTTTAACGTTATTTACAGAACTGCTGCCATAAAGCATGTGTGCCCCTTTGCCCCTTGCCACGGTGCTCTCGGGAGCCCCCCGGCCCAGCTGAGCTTGTACCGGTATCTCCGGCACAGCAGAGCCCTGGCTGCGGCGCAGCAATCCCTTCCTCCAGCAGAGAGGAATGCAAACAGCCCAGCGCCCAGAAGGGACCCTTGTTTAGAAAGCTCATTAATCTTTAACAGAGCGTTTGGGTTAATTCGAAAGGTTACTCACCCGTCAGCGTGAAGGGATCCCGACGGGAACGCTCCTCCAGCAGCGAGCACCACAGCCTTCGTGGGGAAGAGAGATGGGCAAATGAAACCTTCCTACAAGAGTACAGCGGCACTTGCATCCTCTGCCCTAAAATCTGGAGCAGCCGGCGGCGTGCCTGGCACATCGGGCAGGGGGGCATCCTGCTGCCCCGCAGCCAGACCCCGCCGGACGAAAGGAAAGCACCCCCGGCTTTCGTCACCTCCTCCCGGGGCGGGATACTGACCTGGCCTTGCCTCCGCTCCAGCAGCGAGCGAGCGTGGGGCCGTCGGCATGGCGCAGAGCAAGGGTCGCATGGTGGGGGCACGGAGGCGACGGCGGCTGGGGGGCTCGCTCAGCGATGCTGCCGTGGGCTCTTCCCCGCCAGCGCGCAGCCGGCAGTGGCAGCGGGGGTCCCTGGCAGCGCCGTGGCATCCCAGGCTGCCGGCAGCAGCTCTGCCGACTTTCTGCCTGCGCTAGCCCTCGCCATCGCGCAGCCCGGCCGCCCCGGCACGCTGCAGCGGCTGCTCACTAACCATAGCTTAAATAAAAGCAACTGCCCGTGCCTGCGTTTGAGCTGCTTTTCTGACTTCAGCGACCGCTCCGGTTTTGGATTTAGCATCTACTGAGACAAGTCCTCAGTGCATTCTGTGTTAAATAACTAAGGTTAATTTGATTTGATGCACCACTTCATTATCATAAACAGCTCACAGTATGTCAGTCCTCTGTAATTACAGTTTCCTACAGCCGGCATCTTGTTCATTTTCCGTCATTGATGGTGCTTCCCTATGATCACCTCACAGCTAAGCACTTCTGTGTGAACTTCCCTGAACAGTAATTAGGTGTCATTTATTCTGTAGCTGACGGTTATACTAATTTACAAAAACAGGGGCAAGGATATTAAATTTACTTTTCATTAGAGCCACATTTGCCTCTGATTATTGGGATGAGGCTGCGTGTGCAGGAGGGCAGGCAGGGAAGAGAGGGGACATCCAGAAGGAAAGATGCTTCTGGCGCAGGGATGCCGCAGCCAGGGGCTCCCGGGCTCCGCCGCCGGCACGCGGGTGCGGAACAGCCCCGGGGAGCCCTGGCGCCGGCAGGCCAGGCTCAGCAGTCCCTGCAGAGCAGCAGAGGGCAAAGCACGGTGCCAAGCACCGCACCATGGCTGGTGGGCTCCCAGGCGGGATTTCTGCCAACTCAGCGAAGCGGCGCTGCTCGTGCCCACACTCCCGGCTGCCAGGGATGGGGGTGCTTCGCTGTCAACGACGGCACGAGAGCGGGTTTGGAGCACAGCCAGCGTGCCAGCATGTAGCAAACTAAATATGCAAAGCCACAGTCAACACCGTCCCCCGCTTGGCCCCTTTTGGCCACCGGTCCCTTCTCCAAGACGGGCACTGCTGGATCGACGGCAGCGGCACCCCAGCTGCCAGCAGGCACTCATGGGCGCTTTCATTTCCCCCAAACACTGCAATCCCATGAACAAACCTGCCAGCCCGCCGTCCCTCGCCGGTATCCCCACAGACCCCGGGCTGCAGGCCCTTCCTCTTCTGGCTAATTCGGATATTGGCCCCCCGCCATGGCACCTTGTGAGAAGCATCACCTGCAGAGGCAGCGCTGGGCAGGTAAAATGCCTCCTTCCATTGAAGTCCCATCCTTGCAGAGGTCCTGCTGCTGTGGTGCCTGCCGTGCCTGCCGCAGAAACCAGGGACCACCAGCCCCCTGCCCTCACAGCTGTCCAGTGACCATCGTTGGGGCACCCCGAAACACCTCCTGCTGCTTCCCCAGCTGCAGTCACCCAGCTCCACATCAAAGCCTTCATCCCAGCGAGGCTTCCCAGCCGGCTCCCCTCCGCACAAACCCGCATCCCAGGTGGCTGCGGAGCCAGCCGGGTGCACGGGAGCCTCCCGAGGGCTGGGGTCTGCTGGGGAACACCGGTGGCCCCTGCACCCCTAACACAGCACCTCCAGCGCTAATGACTGCAGCTCTAATTGTGGGAAATGACTCGGCACCGGGCCCCGCCGCATGGAGCCGGTGTGGAACAGCAGGATGTTTGACCACGACGGTGTTTTGCAGGTGGCACAGTTCAGTTTAGTTATCGCACCCCGCCGCGGCGTGAGTCTTCCCAGGACACGGCGATTCATGCCGCGCGCACGGCGGGGGTGAATCTGCTGCCCGCCTGTCTGGGTGCCTGCAGCAGCGATCCCAGCTAGGTCGAAAAGCCGGGGCTGAAGCCAGCTGTGCTTTACATGGTATTAAAAAGTCATCCCAGGTGAGGCACGTGAAGCGCTGCGGTGCTGTGGGTCAGGCTGCCGCTGCTGAGAGCAGCGACAGCCGGGCGGCCCTGCTGCCCCTTGGCTGCATCTTCCCATCAGCGTAAAGAAACAGCTGGGAGGTGGTGATGAGGATGGGCGCTCCAGCCTGTCACCGCGAGCCCTGCGCTGCCGAGGCAAGGAACAGACCTGCCCGTGCAGCCGGGGGGCTGCTGATCTGCCCTCCAAAACGGGGGTGTTTCCTCATTGTCTCAAACTTAATTACATCCTTGTACTGGAGGTGCAATGCTGGAGATGTTTGCCATTGATTTTGTTTGACAAATAACTCTGGTGTTTGGGGTCTTCCTTATTTGCAGCTACAGAAACACGACCGCGTTGGCCCATCCCGCAGACGTAGCAAAGCAGTTGGTGGGACAAAACCCACAGCACCACACGGTTAAAACAACATCAGCCTGCTGGGACACAGCGGAGTTTTGTTAAGCTTGAATTAGCAGTGCAGAAAAATTTAAAACAAACACATTATGGCTATGGGTAGAGTTGCAGATGCCATGAACTGCCTGACCCCACGATGGCAAAGGTTAGAAACCTGAATAATAAAGCAACAGCTCTGTCCCGGGCCGAGTAAACCTGCTCCCACCGCCAGCACTGGAAAGGGGTACACAGCGTGGAACGGGAATATCCAGCACGCAAGAGGCATACCCAGTAAACGACAGGAGTAGCCAGTACCCAAGCAGCACACCCAGTACACAAGAGGAATACTGTGGGAGAGCCCCGGCCCCGGTCCCTGGGCCGCAGGCTGGGCTCCGGCCGCTCCTGCTGTCCGGAATAGCCGGTGGCAGCGGCCGTGGACCCGTCTCCGGTGGCCTGGCTGCCGCGGGTGGGTTCCCGTGGAGCGGCCCCCCAGCCTGGCTGCCCACCACCACTCCCCCGTGCCGGGCACCGCCGCAGGCTCCGTCCCTCCTCACCGAGCTGCAGTGGGCGGTGGGATGCTCCCACGCAGGTCCCCGCTCACTGGAGAGCAAACAAAGAGCTCACCCGGCAAAAGTCGCTCTCAGTTGTCATTTCTGTTTTTTTTTTTTAATTGAAACATCCACGGAGCTGAACTGATGGCGTTTGCACCGGCTGCGGAATTAGCAGGGTACTAGACTGTCACAATATAAAATATATATTGTTAAAAGCCACTTAAGACTTTCTCTGGAAGGGTTTGCTGAACCTTTGAACAAGAGCCCAGGGGACAGCCCTTTATTACCACTGTGACCAGGTCAATTACTCTAGAACTGAACGAATTATTTATGAGGTGGTCGGCCTATTAAAACATTAACACATCCATCACTTAGCTGCTGATCTGGCTCCTGTCTTTATTGCACTGGTGTTGGGCTCGGGAATTTGCTGGCATTTTATTTGGTTCAAAGCTGCATTTACAAGGGAAAAAAAACAACGCCACAGCTCTTACTTTCACAGAGCCCGAGTTACAGAGGGACCCTCTGGCTCCTCCAAACTCAGGTAAACTGTTTTTCATTTTGGTTTTTGTCTTTGTTCCTGTTGTCTTGTTGCATGATCTAAACAAAGGCACAAATTGCAGGTCTTTAATTTGCAGAGATACTTCAGTGTATCAAAAATCAAATTTAGCTATTACCATCGGAATTCTAGCTGCCCTTTAAGAGTAAGCGCTTGCAGTGGGAATGCATGATGAACTAGCTGAGCTGCTCCTTTGAAAGTGATAAAGCATCAAATCTTGAGAATAAATGGGCTGTTACAGCTGTGGGCACCCCATGGTTACAATACAGCAAAGAGAGGCAGATAGTGCTTCGCAGGAAGAGGGGCATTTATTTCTGTCTGTCAAGACACAGGAAAGATGGAGAACATACAAGGGATGGGAATTAGTGTCTTAATCTACTGCGTTTACACTCTTCCCTTTTTTAAATGCCTTTTGGCTAGTCATTTTCCTGCATCTGATATTTTATTATCACGTCTTTTATGACATTTCCAGATACTTATTAAATCAAGATGGAGAGCTCTGCTTTGTGTGCTGGCTGTTTGATGGGGAACCCGGAGACCAGGCAGAGCGGACGGGGACGCCTGGAGATGGGGGTCCGGGTCTGTCCGTCCCCCCGGCTGGTGGGGAGCTACGGGGGCGGCGGGAGCCCCGTGCCGGGGGCGGCCGGGGGCTGAGGACGCGGGGCTGGTTGGCGGCTCCGGAGGGGTGCCGAGGGGCCTGGCGGGGGCTGCGGGGCAGGCTGTTGCTTAAAACAAGACAGAAAGTGCTTGGAGGGGTTGGGGCACTGCAGCGGGAGACGCTGCCCGTTGGGCAGCCGGGGGGACGGGGACCATCCTCTAACGGGACCACGGACGAGCTTTGCCCACGTGGGTTTAAATCCATTCCTACGCCACGTGGCACTGCATCCTGGGAAGAAATGGATCCCCAGGTGTTACTCCGGCACAAGAGAAGGCTGAACATAAATCTGTACAAGCAGAAGCAAACAGAAAGCCCACAGAGACAATCCTACGCAGACCACCTAGGCTGAGCTTTAAACTGGGGCCTTCCATAGCCGGAGCGGACACCCCCGCCAAGCCCTGCCTGTGCTGGGCACCGGCACTCCCCAGGGAGCCGGGCACCAGGTGCCTGCAGAGCTCTCCCTGCCCTGGCTCCCCCTGCACCCTGCAGACCCCCCGGGGGTGCTGCCACGAGCCCAGCCCTGGGCTCCCGGTGGCCGCTTCCCCCCGGCAGCACGGAGGCTCAGCACAAAGCCTGCGAGGGGGCCGGCTGCTCCCCGCCGCCCCAGGAGCCGCTCTCGGGTGGGCTCCGCTGTTTGTACACGCATTTCCACAATGCTTGAGGTTTTTCTACACCGGCCTCTGCTGAGCCTTGGCTGTCCCCGTGAGGACACGGGGGTGGCAGTGCTGGAGCTCAGTACAGATGTGGCTCCAGGCAGCTGCTGGCATTATGAATCACGCCTCACCCCAGCATGCAGAGCGCACAGACGCAGGCGGGTGCCCCACGCAGCTGCCCTGCGGCATCGCCACGACCCCACCGGGGCTGCAGCAAGGCTGAGCTGCTCACCAAGAGCCTCCACCAGTGACCCCGGTGCTGTCCTCGCCCTCCACCCCATCGCCGCACTCGATGGGAGGTAGCCCTCCAGCCCGGGGGGCCCCTTCAAAGAGCAGCCAAGCTGGCTGCCGGACTCAGAAATGGAGCAGGACCCCATCAGAGGGCTCCAGCCGTCACAGACGCCTGGGGCTCGGGTATGAAAAGGGGAGGCACAGCGGGATGTGCTACTGCAAAGCTCTGCTTTCCTGCTCGGCTCAATGCCGCACCCTGACCAGCTTCAGAGGATGCATGTCCAGGACTTGGGCAACAGAGAGGTGCCGGAGGGGAGCCGAGGGTGGTCGGGGAACGGGGTGCGAGGAACAACCATGGGAAATGGGCTCGTTGGGCTAAGAGGAGTAGGAGGAGAAATAAAGCCATAGTCCAAGAAGCGCCAGCCAGACCCTTAGCTGTGAATCCACCTCTGGTGCGCCCTGCTCCTGCCTGCTGCTCACCTCCCACCGCAGCTCCTCCTGCGGCTGGGTCCTTGCTCCGGCCTGGGGCCCTGTCCATCCCTATCCCATGCAAAGGCCACACAAACCGTCCCCAGAACCAGCTGCTATCCCAAAGGGGTGCTCAACCGTCTGCGATGGACAAGGAGCTGCCACAAAGGGAAAAGGAAAAAGCTGCTCTTCGTGTCCCTTGTCGATAGGACGGGAAGCAGCAGGTATGGATCTCTGTGAGAAAATTCAGCTTTAGCTGAATGAACTGTGCCGAGCCCAGGACCCCCGTCATGGCCCTTCTTCCCAAAGCATGAGCGGTGGTGAGGCTGTGCACCCCATGGGCTCCTTCCCCACCATCAGCATCCCCAAAAGCACGCCTGCCACAGCAGTACACACATCGCAGGGACGCCTCCCGCTCACCCCAAGCCCGATCCCCCGCCAGCCTCCCAGGGGGCCGCACACAGCAAACTCTCCATTTGCTGGTGGCCGCCTTAATTACCAACCGTTTGTTAACAGCTTTTGATGAATTCATTCTTTTCCTCATGCTAATGGTGGAGGGCTGCTCTCCCGTGGTTCCTGCCGCTCTCGGCTCCGGGCAGTGCCCAGCTCCCCGGCTGGAGCCAGCCAGGCTGCGCAACATTGCTCCGGCTTTGCAAGGGCTGGGAAATTCCGGGGCCCAGACAGTTCCTGGGGGCTCTCGGCAGAGTTCTGGCTTCCTACAGGGTTTCAGCTCTCCTGTTTGAATGTTTAATGTTGGTGGCACCTGCAGTGATGAAGCAAACTCAGAAGCAGAGCCAGCTGCGGGACCCACACTGCACAAGGTCCGTGTGGACAGAGCACCTGGGTGAATCCGAGTGTAACAGTCGGGAAGGTCCCAGAGAAAGGCCCCCGGTCCTGGGGGAAGCTCCTGAGGGAAGGTCCCTGGCGCTTGCACCCAGCTGGCTCCCAGAGGGTGGCTGTCCCCGCTCTTTGCATGGGGTGTCTCTGCTGATCCGCAGCTCTCTGGGCTCCTTAGGAGGGCGATCTGCGTGTGAACCGCTCTGGAAGGCAGCAATAAAGCCTGGAAGAAAAGCGCCCGGGGGCAGCCCTGGGAGCCCGTCCTCCCTGGGGAGCTGGGCACAGCCCCGCCGGGAGCAGGAGCAGAGCAGAGAGTGCAAGAGCTGGTCCCAGCAAGACGGGCCTTTGCTGTCAGCCCCCACTGACCGCCCCACAGCTCTGGGCGCTGGCCCAGCCTGCATCTGGCCGCCGTTTGGGGTGTTGCTGCAGTGGAATTCGGCCGCCCCACTTGCCGTCCAGCACAACCAGTGCACAGCTGGAGGTTTGCACCCAGGGGTGGTCCTGCGCCCCGCGGCGCCCAGCCGACAGGCGATGCCGACATCCTGGCACCTGCCAGGAGCCGTGCCTACACCTATAGGCACCACGAGACCGGCAGTGAGACCGCACAGGATGCAGGTTGCATATGCACACCGGGGCGTGGGTGTGCAACACGGGGCGCTGCGCGCTTTGCGTGGCACGTGGAGGGACACCAGGCTGGCCCGGGGCTTCCACCGCGTCCCCTCAGTCGCACTGTGTAAGGGACCCCGGGAAGCGGCTCCTGCTCTCCGGGCGCCGGTGAGCCCGAGGTGCCCCGCGGGGAGACGCGCAGGCTGTGACCCGAGCGCAGGGTCTGCGGCCGCCCCAGCCCCGCCGCAGGGCTCCCCACGGCACGGCTTGCTGCTGCCCAAGCCAGAGGCCCCGGGACCCCAGCGCTCAGAAAGCCCTTGTAAATTATAAACCAGCTGAACACAACTTCACACGTCCTCTCTCTGCAGGGCTGGGGGCGGCCGTAGCCTTACAGCCCTCACAGCAAGTGCGGCCTGGGTTATTTCCCTGGAAACATCCATCTCGGCCGCCAGTCGCACCCCCTGTGCCGGCAGACAGCACAGGGCACGGCCAGCCCTGCCGCCCCGGCCGTGTCGCGCACGCCTGCGCCGGGGCGCATGCAGCTGACGGGGATCAATTTTCCTCATTACTTATCTCCTCCAAACCACAGGGGAACGTTCACATGAGCAGGCTTTGATGGGAGCAGAATTGCTTGCCACAAAACTATTATGGAGCCAATTAAACCAAATAAAAATACGGGGTTTGAGCAAACTGCTACGGGGAGAACTAGAGAAATGAGCCGGGGGACGGCACGGCACGGCAGGGCCCGGGTCACTTGTTTGTTTGTTTAAGTGCTCATTCATGGGGACAGCTGGCTGCAGGTCAAAAAAAATCCGTACAAGCAGCAGAGAAAAATTATTCTCAAGCAGCGATGCTGCGGAAGCCACTTCCTCGCGATGGAATTTAAAGAGAGTTAGACTTGGGAGAGCCAGCAAATGTGAGAAAGGGGCAGGGCGGGTATTCGTGCCAATTAAAAGCTTGCATAGCTCATTCCGCCAGACGGCAAATCCCGACTACAAACACGAGCCCGTATTTACTGAAGCCGCCGCTGCCGCCTCGTATTCCAGGCGAGCACAAGGGAGCCGGCGCGGGACGCCGGGTGATTGGCAGCCGCATTCAGCAACACACAGAAATCCCTTTTTTTGTTGTTTCTGCAAGCATCTTTAAAGATGTCTCTGAAACATATGGCTTCCTTCAGAGGCACAAAGGGACTAATGATCGCCCGGGAATGCCCCGAGTATTAAATATGGGATCACTACAGTTACAATGCCACACCAGAACGGCAATTCATATTCAGTGTCAGCTCAAAAGAGCTTTTGTGGATAATTAGTTCAAGGACAAAACCAAAAATTGTTACCGATGCTCAAAACTACGGCGGCTCCTTGGCGCAGTCCGATCTGCGAGCCGGGCTCGGCCCATTGTCTGTCCTGCATCGCGGGCTGCGCCTGAGCCATTTTACTTTCCTCTCCCGTTCCTCTGCTGACAATGCGCGGGGAACAAAGGCTTGTGCCTGAACAGGGGCAGTAATTCATCCGCGCCCTTCAGCGCCTGCACGCAGCTGCCCTCTTCCCAGCACGGCTGCCAGCCGTACCAGACACCGATTCACCCAGCCTTCCTTTCCCATGGTCTCCAGGGAGATGGCGATGGACCTGCATCCTAATGACGGGTGGCCGGCATCGTCCGCGCCTGCCGACCGGCAGCCGGCTCCCTCCGGCCCCTTCCAGGCTGGGGCTGCGCGGTGCTGACACCGGCGCTGCCGGCATTATGGATTCAGCCCCCGTTCCCGCACGGTGGCTCGCAGGGGAGACCGAGTGGCCCCACCCCTGGCGGGGACATCGCCGGGGAGCACCGAGACACCGGCCAAGCGCCGAAATAAAACCCGCATTGTCTGAGAGCCGCCACTTCGGGACCAGCAGCCCAGCGCTGGTGGGGCAGAACAGCACCAGCGGTGGGCGCGGATCACCGGCACTGTGAGCACCTGGCACCAGCCGCCCCTCGGATGCAGAAGGAAAGGGAAACAGCCCCCCCAACACCACCCCACTCAGGACACGTCATTTTTGAAATCCTAGCGTGGAAGCAGTAAAAGCCGGCGGCCGCAGGGCGCCCTGACCCCCGCCCGCGAGGAGCCCTTTGTGGAGCATCGCAATGTTCGCATGGAGGCAGGCGGCGGGATGCGCCGGGCGGGTGGATGGAGACACCGACACGCGCCGGCGAGCCCACGCAAACCTCAGTGCATGACCCCTGGGCCCCGAGCCCCCCGCGAAGGGCAGCGCCGTGGTCCGTCGGGGCCGGCGAGCGGTTCCCGCGGAGCGGTGGCGGCATGAGGCTGCACGCGGCGGAGCGCCCGCTCGCGCCCTGCATGCTAATGAGCAGCGCCGGCAGAGCTGCGCCAATTAATTGCTGGAAGTATCTGTTAACTTACCAAATGGGGAGCCGTGGTGCCAAATTGGAGGGCAGGGTTTCGCAGCGCGGCGGCGGCACGGAGCTCCCCGTGCCCGCCAGTCTCCGGGCGGCAGGTATGGCTCAACTACAACAGGGCAGGTGAAGGCAGGAGATAGACCTGCTTATATTTTTGTATTTAAATTTTTTTTTTTTTTGAGCTCACGTAGCACTTTAGGGTCACATGCTGCCGTGAGTATCGGTCGGCACCATCACGTGCCCGGGGTCAGGGCTCACGTGACGAGCAAACCTGATGAAGTGCCACTACAGCCCATTTCGCGTCGACCCTAAAAAACTTAGTTGTAAAAATCTAATTTATAATGTGTTAATGAAATAATTAATTTTTGAAGTAGGCTTCTAACCTTTAGAACCAAATAATTTCGGGGGGAGGGAGCGGGAGAGCGAGAGATGGGAACGAAATGCCAAGATTTCGATGAATATTTAATACACCCTCCGCGCTCCTCATAAGCTCCTGCGCCTTGGAGCCGTGCCAGCGCCATTTGAATACCATCCTTTGTTAATAACTAAATTGACGCCTCTGTTGCTATTCGGTGTTTGCAGCTCTATCAAGCTGTAATCTGTCACAGCGAATACGGGGGGAAGAGTAACTCAGCAAGCGCCCACCCGTCCCTGTCGCGGCGCCCGGACAAAGCCCAGGGCTGGTCCCGCAGCCCGGCAGCACCGCGGCGTGCAGAGCGCTCCCCCACGTTTCCACCCGTGTAGAAACCCTAATGTATATACATATACGTGTCTAGATAAAAATACGTATATATATGTATTTTTTTTCCAGCCAGAATTAGCAGCAGGAAGCTTTGGAAAGCTTGTTCCTGCCATATTAAGTGCAGAATTTTGCATTATTTGAAATTGTCGTAATTTCAAGCAGAAAGTAACAGGGCACATACATTTCGGCAATTCCACAACCAAACACCTCTTTCCTCCCTGCCAACACGACCTCCCCCTCGACGCCTGTGAGGGGGCTGCTCACGCTATCGGCAAGAACAGCAAGAGTCGCGACATCCCCGGCACGGAGGGGCAGGACGCAGGGACCGCGACCGCCCGGGAGGCCAGTCCTGGCAAGGGAGGACGTGGTGTTTGGTAAAAGGACTGAGTTACAAACCAGCCGCACCCTCGCCGGGCTGAAATTAAAAATCTAGTTCTGTGTGTACACAGAAACACAAATCAGATAAATAAATAATTTCCCTATGAAAGCGAGCAGTACCGCAAAAATGGAAATGGCTTTGCAGAAGGGATTTGGGTACAGCCCCGTTGCCGCGGCAGGGCTGGGTCTGCGTGCCGACGGGGACACCACGGCTGCCACGGGGCGCCTGGGACACCGGGTCCCGGGTAGCCCTCCTTACTTCGCAATTAGTTTAACTAATTGGGCAACAGCTTCAGCGTAATTCACTTGATTCCCCTAAACCATTAATTATTCTGCATTCAGGACAAACATGCTCTGCAGTTTGCTGCACACGGCGGGCCGGCAGCTTCATTGGCATTCCCGGCACATGGCAGCCGCTGGAAGCGGGTGTCTGCGGCTGTGCCGGGCTCTAACGAACTGCAGCAAGGGAACACTCGATTGGCCACACACCAGAGGAAAGGGGAGGGGGGGAAGAGAGAGGGAGAAAAACAAACCCAATTTTAATTTTGTATTAAATCAGCTGTACGCGTGGCAGGGAAATGGTGGCTCCTGCGCAGGGGTGCCGGGTGGCTGCAGCTCCTGCCGCCAGCACGGCGCGTGGGCAGAGCACCGGTGGCTGTGCCAGCACCTCGCCGCGCATGGGGGCAGGAGGGGGCCGGTGCCTCACTTCCATCGGCGGGCATGCTTGGGCCTGGTGGTTAATTTGGCGCGTGCCGCTGCCATAACAGGGGCTCGCTGCGGTTGCCGGAGCGTCACGAGGGCTTTGGGCTGGTGCAATAGGAGGTGGCTCAGCCGACGGGGAGGGGGATCAATGCCAACACTGTCCCGCTCTAGGAAAGCCAAAAGGGGTGGAAAGCCACAGGGATCAGGCAACTTGCAGGTCTCGGCACCTGTGGGCCGGCTCTGCCGTGCCAGCCTGGCTGAGCGCTGCGGTGCATAGCCCAGCCCGGGGGCTGGGGTGTCACGCCTGCCACCTCACACACCGGTTCACCTCTGTCCCCCCAGACTCGGACATGCACCCGCCAAAGCGCATGGGAACGCAGCTCTCCCGCACGTGCTGCTGTAGCGACAGGGTCCCACCTGTACAGGGACAGGTACAACCGTCAGCCTAGGACCCGCGGCAGCACCAGAGGCTGTCACCCATGGCGGGTCCCTCCCCAAGACACCATCGCCACTGAACGGGTGAACCACGGCCGTGGCTCCCACCTGAGAGCAGCTCGTTCCCTCGCGCTCCTGCTCAGGGTCGGGCTGCTCACGTCCCCACGTCGTCATCTCCCCGCTGGCTCCAGCCGGCCAACACACGGAGAAAACACAGCTGAGGAAGGACACAGCTGGTGACGGCCATGCCGCTGGCACGGGGTCAGAAGGACGCACACCCACCTCCCTCCGGTGCACCGTGAAACCCCCTGCACCCGGCCACGGCTGCAGCACAAGTGCAGAAAAACACTTCTCTCTCCCCAAAAAACCAAGCTGTCCCTCATGCTGCCACCTGCTGAGATCACACATTTCTCCTTGGTGCTTGAAGGCGCAGGAGGGCAGGATTTAACAACTCTGGTGCTGTCAGTGTGGGGGTGAGTCGGTACGGGGGGAGCCAGAGCCCACGGAGTGGGGTCCCTGGAGTGCTGCTCAGGGCCTCCCCCACGCACAGGCTGTGGGTGTGCGCCGGTGCAGGTTTGCAGCCCCCCTCCCCGCGCTGCTGCTGCCGGGATGCCCAGGACGTGGTGGACGCAACCGAAAACAAACGTGCGGGCTCCTGCGCAGCCCACACCTCCACCCCGACCCAAGCCCCAGGCAGCCACGCCGGCCCCCCGGCTGCGCGCTCTGCCCCACACCCGGCTGCTTTGGCCATGCCCTGCGCTGCACCCTGGCCTCTTGCTGCAGAGCCATGGCATCACCATGCCACCCGCGCCTGCTGGGGTCCCTGCCCTGCCTGCAGCTAAACGCAGGACGGGCAGGAGAGAGGGCAGGGGCCACGCTCCCCAGGGAGCCACAGCGCCTTCCCACACCACGGGCAGGTTGCTGGCAGCGCCGCTCCCAAAGGGTGAAGGTGGGACAGGGCGTTGTTGATGCCGGGATGTGGCGGGCAGCAGAGCAGGGCACAGCAGGCACAGGGCGGCGGGGGCATGGTGGGGACGTCTCACCTACCTGCTCTGCCAGCAGAAGGGGAAGGAGCGGAGCGTGCCCTCTCCTCCACGGGGAGAGGGGACCCCACGTGCTCGGCCAGCGCTGCCCCCGCACGAAGCAACCCGGGCGGCCACCGGGTACTGGCTCATTCGCGGAGGCGAAAGGGAGCGGCCGGCTGGAGACCCGGCATTTTCAGGAGCTTTTCTTCCCTCTCAGCAGAGATGAAGGAGCACCCTGGCTTCATCTGTCACTCTAGCGCTGCTGCACTGAGCCGTAGGCACCGTGTTATGTCCTTGAGACACAGACCGATGCCATCTGGGCAAAATGCCACGAGATCCCTGGAGACCAGGGAGTATCGCGCTGCATCCGAGAGACGCACAGAGCGCCGAGCACGCTGCCGCGATCAACAAATATTAACTGCTTTGTGGCTGGGGTGAAGCATGGGAGCAGGGGGTGNGGACGGCTCCGCAGGGAGCTGGAGGGCTGGCACGCTGTAAACCCTGCGCTGGGCATCCCTCCGGCGAGGGCAGCTCCCACGCGTGGGCCGGGGGGCAGCGGGCAGGTGGGGCCAGCAGGATGCAGAGCACTGATGCACCTCGAGGCTACGGGACACAGATGCTCAGAGGCCTCCGTTGTTGCCTCTGTGCCAGTGGTACTTGTGGATGCTCTGCCCTGCGGGGTTTCACAGTGACCCTGCGAGGCCGTCTGGGCACACAGGGCTGCCTGAGCATCCCCTCCCCACAGCTGCCCCACAGGCGGTGGCCACAGGACCACCACAGAGGGGAAGCCATCCAAGGGATACGGGCACCGGTCGCGTTGTCATGAGGGAATCAAATGCCCTGACCTGCCCAGATGAGCAGGAGCGAAGAGGCACCCAGAGGGTTCGTCCCGGTGACGGGGACGTCCCCAGGCCTCAGACAGTAGCTGAAGGGCAGGTACCCACCCCCTGCTCCTCCTTGTCTTCGCCTGGCTGATGTCCTGCATGTGGTGCCAGCGAAGCCACTGCCACAGAGTACCACGGCCGCCGGTGACCAGCAGGCACAGCCATAAACAAGCAGCTCTGGTGTACAGGTCCCCACCAGCACCCCAGGCACAGAGAGATTAAAAGAAAAGCAAACCAAGCACCGACACAGGAGGAGCGAAACCATTCAGCACAGAGGGATCACCGGTGCTTTTCCCAAGGTAAGGGACAGTGCCAACAGCTCTGCCAGCGTCCCTAGCCCTGGCTGTGCCCTGCACCAGCACAGGGCAGGCGG
Source organism: Scopus umbretta (assembly GCA_013400535.1). Lineage (NCBI taxonomy): Eukaryota > Metazoa > Chordata > Aves > Pelecaniformes > Scopidae > Scopus > Scopus umbretta. The sequence goes on from VZTL01040825.1 coordinate 32,146, forward strand.
CAGCCGGAGCTGGGGAGCAGTGCACTGCACAAGGCAGGGCAGGTTTGCACGGATACCCTGCTCCCTTTCTCCCACAAGACACCCAGGAAGAGCAATCTTCCCTAATTCAGGGCAATCTTCCCCAATTAGGGAGTGTAAACACCTCCAGGTTCCAGCTCCAGAGCAGCCACAAGTGTGAGGCCAGCAGCTGTGCAGCCGTGTGTTGAGAACTGTTCCTTACAGAGGTCTCTACTTCTTGTTGCTTGGCACTGAAACTTCAGTAGGTTTCTACAGTTGTTGCGTCCGCCCCACTGCCTGCACCGATGAACAGACGCAAATCCCCATCAGCTGGAGGGCACCTGGCAAAGCACAGCACGCACGGCCACGGTGAGAGCTTGGACCAGGACGCGTCGTGGGCTCATCCCACACCCCCCCCTGCACAATGGGACCAAACCACCCCAGATCAGCCCCCGGTAACGATGCTTCACAGCAAACCGCACCCTCAGCCTCTCCTGGGCCAACCCTCAGACACTGCATCCACCAGGGAACTGCAGCCCACTAAGGGGGGAGAGACCAGAGGACAAAAGGCCTGACCTGCGCGGCCGCCGAAGCGCCTTACGCTGCCCCAACGCGCTCAGCATCCCCGCAGTGCCCGTTCCCTGCCCGCAGCAGCCTGGGGCCATGGTTGCAGCTGGAGCCCAGCAGCACCTGCGGGGCTGCCCAGCACAGCGCTGCGAGGGGGACGGGTGCAGCATGAGGCAAATTGCATCCATATTTTAAAAAGGAGAAAACCCGGTGTTTGGGGGGAAAAAAAGTAATGCAAGATAAGCAATAGTCCTGGCAACCCTAAGGAAGTTTCAGGCTCCAGAAGAGCCGTACTCAGAGCGGGCCGGTTTAATGTTTGCAGTGCTGAGTTACCGCTGAGGCAGAACCAGCCTGTCCATGTTAGTTTTTATGGGGTTGATTTGTATCAGTTTCTTTTTTTGTTAATGAATTTGAGCCCTCACTAGGAGCAGATGACATCCTCTGCACAGGGCCTCCCCGGAGCCACAAGTCTGGCTGCCTTCACCCGGGGACCGAAGCAGCACGAGGGTCCGGCATGGGGGTGCCCACAGGAGCGATCTCAGCCCCTGCAACACCTGAGCCAGCTGCACCCAAACCTGAGTTTCATTTCTGTGTCATAGCTGACGTCTGCCCTGATTGTGCGAGACTGAGACCAATTTTAAAACCAGATGTCAAACAAATTGCAGCCAAAGCAGCCCCGTCCATCCCTCACCGCACAATTCCTTTCTTCCCTCCCTCAACACCCCATACACGAGACCTAGAAAGTAGTGCAACGCCAGGGCGAGGGGGCAGAGGCGTGGGGTGCAGCACGGCGCACGCCTGGCTGCCGGAGCTGCCGGAGGGGAGGATGCTGCCCATTGCCCGGTGCGGGGAGAGCCATCCCAGAGCCACCGGCAGGGACCTTCTCAGGACGACGGGAAAAGTCCTGTCTTCCTGGCCCCGCACAACCTCTGTGCAACGGAACCTGGGTCTGTCTGGGGTGTGAGAAATCCCCCTGGGGAACCAAGGGCCATCCCCGCCCGGCTGAGACTTTACGAAACGGGTTCTTTGCAGCGGGAATGAGCTGGAAGGGGAAAACGTCAGGTAAAGCCAAGGTTGGACGAATGAAGGAACTGTAGTCTTTTTGTTTCTCCTGCTGCACTTGCCGTGGCCGGCGGGCTCAGCTCTCGGGGAGCTGCTCCCCAGGAGCACTGCGCTCCCCCGCCGCCTCCGCCCCGGGACCCTTCCTCCCCCTCTGCCCCGAGGGGTCTCACTGGAGGCAGAGCCGCGGGTCGGCACCTCTTACCTGTTCCTCTCTGCTCCCAAGATCCCTGGTTACGTTTTCCTGGGCATGATTTGACAATTCTTCCATTACCTACATCGAAACACAACACAAGCTTACTCGGCTGGAGCACGGCAGGTCTCTCCTCTCCACCAGCCGCCCCGGTGGCTCTGCAGCCTGCAAAGCAGCCGGAGGGTCTTGCAGGAGTGCAAAGCACCAGCCCTGCCAGCTGCCCCTGGCCTCACAGACCCCCTTTCCTAGGGGCAAGGGAGAAGAGCAGCAGCAACACCCCAAAGCCTCATCTCGGCCACTGACAGCACAGCTTTGATCTGGCCAAAACCTGGCAAGGTGAGAAAAATCTTTTCTGACCCTGAGCATTTACGGGCACTCTGGGCTGTGGGAAGCCACATCTGCTCCGAGCAGCTCGGGCTGAGGATGAGCTCAGACAGCACCCGGCTGTGGCCAGCACAGGGCGTCCAGCCAAGCCTCCATATCCCCTGCCTACCCAGGTCCTACAGGATTTCCCCGAATCTCCCTGAATTAGAAGGGTTTAGAAGCCAAATAGTTCTGCACTTACTCTCAAGAATGGCACTTGAGGTGGGAGGTTTCCTTTCCCTTGCTTGGCACTTCAAATCCCGACGTTATATGCTAAGACAGAAAAAGTGAAACGTTAAGAGCACGCTCAAGGGATGGGGACACACACCCTGCACGGACCCAGGAGCTGCCAGGGGAACAGGCAGCACCAGCATGGGGCTGTCAGGCACGGGGGGCCCCCTCTCCTGCCCCCGCCAGCAAGGCTGCACACAGACATCTGTCCGTCCAGCCGGAGACCCCGCGTTCCCGCTCCACCATCGTCCCAACACAGGACCTGCTCCTCCCTGCCCTGCCTGCATCTCCCGCTTCCTTAGTCGCTGCAGCTGTGAATTGGGCGCGTGGATTTGCTGCAGCCCGGGAAAGAACCGCTGTGTGTAATTAAAATGTACATCCAGTTAATTACTGATAATAATATATTTCCCTCTCCAATACTGGCTTCTAGCAAAGATTTTGCTGAGGACAGCAAAACAAAATGCTTTGTTTCCATTAGTTTTTAAAACAAAAAAAACCCTAATTTGTCTTAACATGACACCAAAAGCCAGGAAAACATTCTTCAGCTCCAGCCTGCGCTCACTAACAATATCTTTGCAGTCACATACCAAGGAGATTCAATTATCTGGCAGAACATGTCCCAGAGGCATTTAGATAATTGCAAACATAAGTACAAAATCTGCCACTAATTATTAAAGAAATACCAAATAAGGAGACCAAATGATAGAAAAGTAGTCTTACTGGGTGCAAAAATCATTCACACATGCTGGAAGGGACGGTGTTTTCACCGGGGTGCGTCCCTGGGAAAGGCCGAACCCTGCAGAGCCAGGGGGAAAGGCACCACCGCCGCAGCCCGGAGCCCGGCAGCAGCAGGGCAGGGGGGCTGCAAGGGGCCGGGGGCGCAGGAACGCTCATTGCCAGAGAGCAAGTCAGGCCCCCCTCTTCCTGCACGAAACCAGCTGAGCTGAGCAAATGGGGGGAAAAACGGTCCGAGGGGCAACGTGAGGGGCGGGGGACGAGGTTCCCCGGCACCAGCCCCGCAGCCTGAATCGCGCCTTCGGGTGATGCCCAAGCCCCCCGTCCCTGGGGCAGCCCCCGGCCGAGGCAGCCCCCAGGCACTGCTGCTCCCAGGCGCAGAGGTCCTCCACGCGCCGAGCATCACGGTGGGATTTGCCACCTCTTATGCTTAGATCTACTTTGTATTTTCTTTCGAACCGCATCGCTCTTTACATCAAGATTTTGGGAAGCGATAGTTCCCTGAGGGGAGATTCAGGAGCAAGGAGATGCTGGCAAAGCAGCTGGAGGCTGCTGCACCGCTGCTGCCTCCTTCTTCCCCTTCCCAATTACCTTTTGCACAACGTGACGCAGAGACAAGATCTGCATTCTGTGGTACTTGCACTGACATTTCCGTTACCTACCCTACAATAACAGCAATTACGCTGAATATAGGTCACAAATGATTTTTGTTGAATATTCAGCAGCTTGAATCAGAAAACAGTCACATACAAATGGACGGTTTTTCCCATCTCCTCTGTGTAATAGCTACAGATTTCCTTCCAATACACCAGGCAGCGATAGCAGAAGCATACAAGACGCTCATTAGACAACATCAAAACATACACCAGAGCTTCAGCGTATCCCACGCTGAAGAGCAATCCCGCCCAGGGAGGAAAGCACTGCTTTGCTGCAAACAGGCACTTATCCCAGGCTCTAGTTTTCTCTGTCGCTTTTAAAAGAAAGGCTGTTTCAGTAACCTAGTGCGGGGCTGCTGGGCTCAATCCTCTGAGATGCCCAGTGCCTCCCTGCCTGCTCCTTCCCTTCAGCCTTCCCGAGGCCTCACGGTCCTCAGGGGACACGAGCTGACACACGGAAGGGGCCACATTATCAAAGAAGGATCCCAAACGTAACCCTGGCCCCTCCTAAGTCAACACAAGTCTGGATGCTGAATTGAGCAGCGGCAGGGTTTCAGGCTGTCTGTCTGGGACTGTCCTGCTGTCCTGCCCATGGCACAGTGGAGAAATCCCAAATCCCAGGAGACCCTCTGCTCGCCCACGCCAGCGGCAGCGCTGGGGGTTCAGGGCACCGGACCCAGGTCCCCGTGGAGCTTTGCCTGCTGGGCTCTGTCTCAAACCGCAAGATGGCAAAGCATCAGCGGTAATGATGAAGTTGCAGCTGTTGAGAGCTGGTACTTCCAGCTCCAAGGAGAAGCTGTGAATTTGGAAACAGCACAAAGCTCCCATTTCACCTTCTCTCCTGCCTGCCGGGAGAGCTGTTCCTTAGCATGGAGCCGCGCTCCCAGCCGGGGAAGGAGCAGGAGCACAAGTGACGATGCTCCACGCGCCACTGAGCCGAGGGGCTTGGAAGGAAGCCCATGTTTGAGGGCCCCTAAAGGGAAAGCAGCTTCTCCGTGACAGCGTTTTGGCAAAAAGAGTGTTATTTAAATACAACAGTTTCTTCAGTCAAAGTAAATAATAATTAAGTAAACCCAATTAAAATCGGGAACTCTCCAAAATACTCTCAGAGGCATCTGAGCGTTTGACTCGGCTCCTCGCAGGAGGAGCACGGGCTCATTTCAGAGCTGGAGGACTCGGTGGGCAGGGGACGAGGCCAACGACCGCCAAGCACTGGGGCTGGGCACGGGGTGCAGTGACGGCAGCGGCCGGAGGGCTGGGGCTGCAGGCGGGACGGGACCGGGGTGCCCCTGCCTCCTCCCCACCTCGGGGCTGCCGCGTGTCAGCCCGTCTCAGCTTCCAGGCGTGGTTTGCTCCCGGCCCTTGGGGACGAGGACACAAACTCCCACCACGGGCAGCCTGAACGTAACCGGCGGACGAGCAGCTCTGGGGGCGCAGCCCACCCCTGGCGCCCAGCTTTCAGGCTACCCCATGTCTGCAGGGCAGAGAGGAGCTGCCCTGGCCGTCCCCCCGGGGCCAGAGGGGTCCCCACCCCTGCCCTGGGTTAGAAACAGCTGGAAGAGATCAACAGGAATCAGCCAAAACACCCAGGGAGGAATCCCAAACGCATCTGAAGACGGACCCGTGTCCATCCACCTCCGCCGGGCCTGGGGCTGCAGGCCAGGGCAGGCGACGCCGCGAGAGCGTGCGCGTCCACGAGGCACATATCACCGAGCAGGATGTATGTCAAACAGAACATAATTATATCTCTGCAGTGACTATTTTTTCACCGTGTCCTCATTTCCATGCCGTCCTTAAAACAATGCAGAGTGTTTTCATCTGCGACAGCGGATTTCGTTTGCTCAGGCATCCTTTTGTCAAAAAGGCGCTCTCCTTTCATCAGCATAGTAGTAGTAGTAATAATAATAATGATGATAATAATAAAATAATGAAAGCAAGCTCTTTTTGAGAATGTCCTTAAAAAGCCCAGGCATTTTGGAGAGATGCCAAGGTGCTTCCTGAGCTGCGCTCAGAGCAGGACTGCGGGCAGGAAGCCTCCCGCCTCATTTAGTCTCTGCTTTGGTTCTCAGCTTGCAGAAAATTGATGAAGGCTGCTGGCTTGGCAACTACAGACGTCAGATACATTTGCAGACATCTTTATTTTCCTGTGAAAACATCACGATGCGTCTACGCTGATGGCAACGCTGAAAACAAACAAACAAAAAAATCCCACCTCCAGCAGATCCCACCCCAGCGAGCTGCAGGAGCGATGCCAGAGCCGGCGGCCCCGCAGCCCTCGGGCAGGGCTGACCCGCGCAGCCGGGGACCACCGAGGGCACGGGCCGAGGCCTGAGCAGCGGCAGGCGCTGGCAGGGCAGATGCCGGTCGTAGCCACGGCCGGCAGCGCCGCCGCGCAAGGGCAGATCGTGTTCAGTCCTCGCCTGGGCTCGCCTTTACCAATCAACAGTCAGCGAGCATGACAAATAATTGTTTGCAGCTGTCATTAGCTGAAAACAAGGCAAATCTGCATATGCTTAATCTTAATTAGGCAGACTTGGCAAGGAGCCCTTTCCCGTTGCTACCAAACAACCATTTTGCTCACAAAAGGGCGACAAAAGCCCAGGCGTGCGCGCTCACACACACACATACACAAAATGTGGATGGGAAACCGCCTGCAAAAGCCTCATCCTGCCCCGGCCCCACGGAGGGGTGACGGGGCGGGAGGGGGCCCGGCCGGAGCTGCCTCCCCCCGCCGCCAGCCCGGCCCGGATGGGATGCGCGACAGCAGAGCTGATATAAATTAAAGCCGAGGAATTTTGCCACCGAATGCATTGCTGCTAATTATTCAACTCTCATTTACCTCTCGAAGGAGCGGGCGTTGACGGACCTCGCCGAGGCATTTCCACTGGAGGAGGAGGAGAGGACGTTTGGAGGGACCCGCTGGGGCGGGCTCTGCCGGCAGCCCGGCGTGGCAGCGGCGCTGGATTAGGGCTTTGGATTTGTGAGCGAAGCCCTCGCTGCGTGGGGAGGGAAACCGGGTCACGGGCTCGGCAGCGAGCGCGTTCAGCCCCTCGTGCCCGGCGGTGACGTCAGTGCCGCTGAGCCGGGGCAGCACCGGTGCCAGGCGTCCCCCGCGGTTCAGCGAACGCAGCCGAAGCCCCGGAGTCCTGCCAGGCGCCCTGTCCTCCACGCAGCATCTTTCTCCTCATCACCATCCTCCTCCGCCAAAACCCTCCCCACGTCTCCCCTGCCTAGAAGAGCCTGGCACAACCCAACGGGGCGTTATTTTGCTGTTGGACAGATGATGAATCCAGCCGTGGTGGATCTGGAAAGGTGTCATCCCCAATGCGCTGCGGAGCCAGGGCCGTCTGCAAGGGCACCGTGGTTCACCTGGCACCTGTACTGCCGGCACGCCGGTGCCACGTGTCCCACACACCGGCCCCCAGGTCAGGCACTGCCAACTCCTCCATTGCACGCACTGAGCCAGGGAGGAAGAACGCTGCGTGAGCCCACGTGCAAAACACCGGCCCCGAGTCGGTGCCCTGAGCCCACGAGCTCTTACCCGGGAGCTGGCGGGCGGCAGAGCGAGCGGAGGCGCTGACACCCCCTGTCCTCGTGGCATGCCCGGCAGGGAGATGCTCACCGGCAGCAAGAAGCGAGCCGTCGAGGCGGATTGAAGGTGTCGGCACACAGCATCTGGGTAAAAACAAAATGTAAAGTCAGACCAGGAATGGGAAAATATGTTTCCTGCAGAGAAATACCGCACTGATGGGAAACAAAGCAGCAGCCCTGGAGCAGCGCTGGGGGAGAATCTCCCCAGGATGAACGCTGAGAGCGGTGGGAGGGGGCTCGGCACCTCCACCCCCCGGCGTTCCGGTTTGCCTTTCCGGACCTGGCCGGTGGGAAGGGGGTGCCGGTGGCCGGCCGGGTTGGTGCCATTTGCCTTGTTTGCTCTTTTGGGTTTGGTTTTGTGCCAGAGAAGAGCCAACAGCCTACGGGATTGAACACTGCCGGAGAAGCGGTGTAATGCCGGGGATGGGCTGCAGGTAAACGCTTGGGGAGCCACCAAATATTTAGCAAAAAAAGCCCAACAGGGTAGATTGTGGACAAAAGCAAGCTGGTTACTTTGTAAGCTGGTGCCCTCCAGACAAGGCAGCGAGAAGCGCCTGCGCTGGCTTAGCAGTGCCTAATTTTACGCTTTATCAATTTACAACATATTCTACACAGAGGGGAATTAAAACAAGGGTGGGAATCATCAAAACATTTCACTTTTAATTGAAATTGACTCCGAGATTATACATTAGGGAGGCTAAATGAAAGACATTATGCCCAAGCAAACTACTCTACCTGCTGTCTTTAAGAAAATACCAGCGTGTCAGCTCACCGCGCGGCCCCGACCGTGCGGGGATCGGTGCAGCTGCGGGCAGGGCAGAGCGCCCGACAGACACCGACAAAACCTCATGAACGGCTTTAGTTCAGCAAAAAGCACAGAGGTTTTAATGTTTAAAGCAGAAACCTCCCAGTGCTTTAAATAACTGTAATTAATGTATTCAACGCAAGCGGTGTCAGAAACTAAGAAGTGACAGATAACGAGGAGCCCACAGCTTCCCTTGTTTGGCATCCAGAGAGAGAAATCCATCTGCAGACATTTAAAACGTTAAATGTATTTCAGAAGAGACGACAACACCTGTATTATTTTATTCTGCCCTCACGTGTAATGTATTTTTCAGCTAGAGAGGAGCAGATAAAGATAAATGCACGTTTCAGGGGTAAGAGCACATTGTACCGAGTGCAGCCCATCTGCAAGGGCCACAGCTGCAGTAGAAAATAACCAGAGATAAGGAAGAAGCATCATCTCCATAAAATATTTCCTATCAGATTATATTTACAAATAATTTGAGCACCCTGATGTGGACTGGGGGAGGAGGATGGTCTGGGCAATAGAAATAGATAGGGGAAATAGAAAATAAGATGTGAAATTCATAACTAGAAGTAAAGATCATGTCCTTTCTGAAGTCACGGGCTAACACGCATTAAATACCTGCCCCTCTCAGGGCAGTGTGGGAAGGGGAAAGTCTGAGCTGTTTCTCCTGCTTTTTGTGTATTAGATTCTCTGACATTACCACAAAAGTTTTAATCAATATTGTTGCTGAAAAATGTATTACCAAAAAAAAAAAAATTAAAAAAAAAAAATTTAAAACCTAGCTCAGCAGTATTTTGTCCAGGTCTGTAAAAACGATTTAAAGTACTGGCTTAGATTCCAATCGAAATGTAAATTGCAGCAGAAATCTTAACTTAATCATTTGCAAAGCAAGACTTAGTAAAAAATAAGGATCTTCCTCACTCACTCTATAAGCATGAGCATTTCAGGGGCTGACTCTGCCCAGGCAGATTAGCGCAGCATTCACAAAGCTGGAGATTTCTGTTGTNCCTCCCTACGGGGCTGGGACAGGAGCCTTGCCCCAGGACCACCCTTCTCCCTGCCTCCATACGCCAGCTCCATCCCTTGCTGCCAGCCCAGCCGGACCTCCCCGGGCTGGCACCCTGGCACCCCCCGGCCACCCTGCCAGCCGGAGCCCAGCTTCCCTGTGCCAGCCCTGGATTTATCATCCTGGAGCTGGAGAGCAGGTGAATCTGTCCTCCAACTTGTCAAGAGCCTTACTGCCTGTTTCTTGAGCAAGTTAATTGCTCATCAACCCTGGGCAGGAGTCCAGCTCCACTCCCCTGCCCCAGCCGCGCCGGGAGCCTCGCTGCTGTCAGACAGCGGCGCGGCTACGTGAGAGCGATGCTCCCAAAGCCGGCAGAGCCCTAAGAGCTTCCACCAGCCCCCACCGCCGAGCACTGCTCTCCCTGTTTAATTAGGGAGCCTCCTTCCCCCAAAAGGTGCACTCCTCCACCAGCTCACCCAGCATCCCCCAGCCCAGCGGGACTCCTGAAAGCTCCAGGCCTTGATTATCTCTTCCTTTTAATTAGTCTCATTCAGAGGGGTTGCCTCCTTCAACCTTGGGCTGCCTTTGCTTTCTCTTCCTGACCCGCTAACAGAACCTGGGGGGCAGCAGCTGCCTCCCCGTGNCTCTCAGGGCAGTGTGGGAAGGGGAAAGTCTGAGCTGTTTCTCCTGCTTTTTGTGTATTAGATTCTCTGACATTACCACAAAAGTTTTAATCAATATTGTTGCTGAAAAATGTATTACCAAAAAAAAAAAATTAAAAAAAAAAAAATTAAAACCTAGCTCAGCAGTATTTTGTCCAGGTCTGTAAAAACGATTTAAAGTACTGGCTTAGATTCCAATCGAAATGTAAATTGCAGCAGAAATCTTAACTTAATCATTTGCAAAGCAAGACTTAGTAAAAAATAAGGATCTTCCTCACTCACTCTATAAGCATGAGCATTTCAGGGGCTGACTCTGCCCAGGCAGATTAGCGCAGCATTCACAAAGCTGGAGATTTCTGTTGTTACCTCCACAGAGGAATTCTGCAAACCCATGAATTGCGCACACAATGCAAATTACATGGCTGTAAATAGGGGCTAAATAGCTTAGAAATTAAATAGCGAATGGAAAAAGCCCTAAAGATTCCCAAAGACAAAACTGTTTGCAATTTTTAAACTTTGGCTCAAAATCACTAACTTGTTCCAGTGAATTTTCCCAGCTCCAGAGACCGATGGCAGGTAATTTCAGCAGAGTATTTGATGTGTGAGTGCGGGCAGAGCTGCTGCCTGGCAGGGTGGGAGAAGGCCACGTCTGTCCTCCGGCTGGGCGGGCAAGATCAGCGTTCCAGTTGGCAAAACCAACACCTTCCGTTTGCAAAGCCCGCTGGATTTCATTTGGGTAGGAGCCGTTCGTGCCGGGAGCGGAGCAGCTCTGGGCGCGGACGTGCGGAGGGACCCCCGCCGCGGGCCATGGGTGCGGGGCTGCTTCCCCAGGCAGCAACGGGGACCGTGCCTGGGCGGCTCACCTCTTAGACCACGGGCCATAATTAGGACCTGAGCAGCGTGACGAGGCAGCCCCGTGGCTTTTGCACCCCAGCCTCGTCCCCAGGGGTGGTGGGGCCCTGGNTCCCCCAGCCCAGCGGGACTCCTGAAAGCTCCAGGCCTTGATTATCTCTTCCTTTTAATTAGTCTCATTCAGAGGTGTTGCCTCCTTCAACCTTGGGCTGCCTTTGCTTTCTCTTCCTGACCCGCTAACAGAACCTGGGGGGCAGCAGCTGCCTCCCCGTGCCTTCCCCACCAGGTCCCCTCCTCACCAACCACCGATGCTAGAGCAGCCCCGGGGTGCAATCGCTGCCCAGATCTGGCCCCGCTCCCCGGCCGGCGGTGCGCGGCCAACCTGCTCACGAGCCACTGTACCCCAGCGCTGCCCCATCGCCAGCCCCGCGCCCTGCTCCAGCCGGGTTTGCAGGTAGAATCGCTTGACGGCTGCTATATTCATGCAGGATCCCTGCCGAGTGGACAGCTAAGCTCACAGTATGATTATTTTATATTAAAATTCCTCCTATGGGACCCAGTTCCAGGGCAACGATGCAAAAAGCAAATCTCAGTTGATCCCATTTCTATATAAAACCCAGCCTCTAAAAAACAAGCCTCTCAGCTTGCTAGGCAAGAACACAAGAAATAATTTGGCAACCATTCCTTTAAAAGCTCTTTCTGCCTGGCATTTTTGTTCAGTCAGGAACTTCAAAAAAAAGTCCAGTAATAAACACTACAGTCTTGGAAAATACCAGGCTGCAAAATTTAATCTCTATTTCCCTCCTTCCACAAAACCCAGTATTTGATCTAAGATGATGAGCGGGGGGTTAGCTGCATGTCTAACCCCTTTAGGGTGGAGATGGTTACACCGACAGGACAGGTACGTGCTGCTTTTCCTATTTAAGAGAACGTAAAGATACTGAAGAATACGCGGTAGTGCCTTTAACTACGGTGACACCGACTTGCGGGGTGACATGCCACAGGGGACTGCGAGGTACATCAAACCCCTCACAGCCAGATACTTCTCACCCAGAGTAAACGTAAAGATTTTGTAGACTCCGACCCTCTTTGTAACCTGGTCCTGGTGTCAGGGTTTGCCTCTGTAGCTTACACGGAAGCGGGGACCGACAGTGAAGAACGGCGTTCTTCTGGTCATTCAGTTAGTCAAACTGCATGCAAGTGCCATGGACCCTCTCCGTCAGCTCTCCTTGCTAACCATGGCGACTTGGGATTTTGCACATTACGGTTTCTTTTTCAGTGATATTGTCAGCCATGGACCCAAATTACCTGTTTTGTCCTTTGCTCTGCGGCGGATCAGATGCCCAGCACGTGTCTCCATCACCTGTAAGGACGGAATCCTTATGCTTCCTACAGCGTCTCCCCTAACCCACCGTTTACTTCCTTGGCTGTTTCCCATCAGACGACACGACCCACGCGAACAACTGACAAAATTGCCACCCCCCTCTTCATAATCACACCTACAAAACCCACTTCAAATCAGAAAAAGCAGTTGGCAGAAGCTGTCAAGAGTTCAGCTCGTGCAGCTCCTCCCCAGCACCAGGCTGAGCTCCCAGACCTCCCGGCGTACGCTGCCTTCTGCTCGGCGCAGGAGGGTCTGCGACTGCCCGCAGGATCCAGCCCAGCCCCTCACCATCCTTGCTGAGCATCGGTATTGAAGTCTACCCCAGGTTTCCCTTCCTGCGCCTCAGGTTCAAGACTTCCACGCCAAAGCCCAGGATTAACCCCTACCCCACGGAGCATCCCAGCCGCTCGGGCACGGCGAGGCGGCCCCACGCCGGCTCTCTTGGCTCTGCGAGTCTCTCACTCCTAGAGGCTAGGGAGCGGTACGGCCGTGATGCTCCAGGCCGAGGGCACGAACTCCAGACCTCCAACTGCCTGGGCAAACCCAACCGTTAGGAGGCATTATATGCACCACGGGCACCATCACCACCTTCCCAGGCGTGTTTCAGCATAAAGCGGCCTCACCTCCATTTTGCAAGGAGCCCACGCGTGCCTAAGCGTGCTGGAGCGCGTCCACGACGCGGCAGCGCCCGTTGCTCCCCTCTGCGGCAGAGCTCGCTCCCACTTCCACCCCACGCGCTCACAGCCAGTTTGCAGAGACAGGGCTGGGCCCGACTCTTGTTTCTCAGTTCGGTAACAACCGTTCATCCTATTATCTCCTGTGCGTTTATACACTCTATTCAGCCAAATTTGTGTTGGTATTACAACAAACACGTAAATACATTCCAATTCTTTTCCCCTTTGAAGGTAGGTACAAAGTTTGCTCTTCAGTCATCCGAGATATAGCACCATCCCTCAGTTCAAAAAAAAGGACTCCAGCTGGTGCCCTTACTATTCAAGCAGAAGTTTCATCTAAACATTGTTTAACATATTATTTTCTCCAGCCCGTGATTGTCATATTTTACTAAACTAAATTCCCCTAAAGCTGGCTGCAATCAACCTGTTCTGGAGAACACTAAGCGAAAGCGTATTTGCCGCTACTGTTCCAACCATTACTTAGTCTCTCTCATTAAACAACGGATATAAGCCTTTCCTTCCTGGCCTTTACTTTTAAAACACAAAACAATCATTAGGGGCTCTAACTAAGATTCAATTTTGTGTCCTCGGTTTCTTAATTTTCTCTACCCATGCATGACATTATCCTGCATCTTAGGCCCTCGTCTTCCTCTTCACACAGTTCCTTTATTTCAGAGCTGTGGAGGCTAACCTACCAGTCTGTCGCCCACCTTGGGGTAGTTTCGCTTCGGTCATTTGCACTTTGATTTTTGAACCACCTTCTTTCCTGCCTGAGCTTTTCCAGCTTAAGAGTTGCTGCCTCCCAGTACGTTCAAACCGTTCAGGCACCATGGTCAGCCTCGGCTAAAGATGGGAGACGAGGCATGCTGGCCCAAGGGTCCTCGGCAGACAGACACACGGACCCGGACTATTTCCGTGCAACGGACCGCCCTTACCTTTAGCAGATGACCAAGCAGTACTGTTCCAGAAGTCACCGAGTCAACATCTGTTTCTTATGTCTGAACAACAGCCAGAACTCACCTTGCTCTGCAAGCGTGCTTTCCTTTGCTGGTTAAAACCACCTTCACCGTATTTCACCACCTGAACTCCAAACGCGTCGCAGGAGCGTTTGCCCTCGCCCAGAGAGCCCTGATCGGACGCATCCCTTCGCACTACTGTAGGCGCTGCATGAAAACTGCAGAAGTTCAGTCAGAAGACTTCTGAACATGACTGCAAGTAAAAATCACCTACTCGGGCCTGAGCATAACTGCATTCCAGGTGTCCTCAGCTCAAAAAACTTGGAAAAAAGTAATCAAACTCCACGTGCAAACTAAATTTGTAGGAGACTGAAAGATCATCAGTAATGCTGCTACAGTGCTCTGAAACCAGAGGAGTCTAACCGAGCGTCAAGACAGGCACTGACTACAGCTTTTTCAGCACAAGGTTATGTAAAAATACACCATTTTGCCTGTTTTTATAGAGCTATTCCATAAAGAAACAGCCAAAATTCTACTTCCATGCCAAGCAAATTTCCTAAATATCCTGAACCTTGATAATGAAGCATACTTAACACATTCCAACTCCAGTTAAGAATCCCTCAATTTTCCTAAATTTAGGGATTTAGGACTTCCTAAAAGAAGTCCTAAATTTTCTGTACTTCGTTAGGCCAAAGTACGTTCACAGAGCACAGTGCAAAACGAATCTTCCCTTTTCAGTGGCCTCGTCATCACGAGCACAGACTGTGCAAAGGGAGAGCCCGAGGCTGCCTTCCATCCCCGTACATCGCGTGCTCCCTTCGGCGACAGGAGTTCCCTGGACCGCACAAAGGAAATGCCGGATGAGCACACTTAACGACTGTCACGGACATTGCGCTTTTTGATCCTGGGAAGTAAAAATCTGAGTGCCTTCATCAGAAGCCAGCTTTACCTTGTGCGGAGAGCACCAGGAATGCCTTGGCACGAAAAGGTACAAGCTACCGGACGTGAAATCCAGTACCGATTCTGGTTTGTTCTCGGTTTTACCACCAGAAGCACAGGATGCTCATAACCCAGCATTTAGAGTGGGATAGTCACCCCCACCGAAAAGCAAAATGAATGATTATTTTACTCTTTCTGTACTGCTAAATACCCCAGGAACAGCACCTACAAACAATGACACTGTGAACAAAATAGTCTCCGCAAGCAGGAAGCCCTGAAACGCTGCTTTAATTTACAGTACTTTCAAACAGAACTCTTTTGGGGCAAATCCCATAGCCTACTGAATTCAGTTGCCACTGGGATGTTATGCCCTTAACGCACGAGAAATATTTCTTACCATGCTGGCTTTCTAACAGTTAAGCAACACCCACCACCACTCCCACTTTTTTTTTTTTAAATTACATCTCTCTTAAAAATACCAAGCTAATTAAATTTACATTTTCTAGATTCCCTGCCATTGTTCAAAGCAGTTTAAAGCAGAAGCCTGCCTTTCTAGTGGGCTTTCTTCTGCCAAACTCATCTGCTGAACCCCACGTTGAATGGAAGGGTTAGTTCTGTATCATGTAGCACCACCATAAGAAAATACTACTAATAAAGCTTCTATTTAAAAAACACAAACATCTCGGTGATCAGCATCGCTATGAAACACAGATTACAGGGCATCTTAAAATACGTGTAAATGTTTTCTGGCAAATGACAACAGCTTTCTAAACAAACTGAACAACGTTGAAATGTGACAGCTTCATATATACCATTATTTTAAAATAGTCAGTACCCGCTGTTAAGAGTGGCTGTATTTTGGGGCCATATACTACACCTTTTACAATATAAAAACAAACCCACTCGGCACATGAGAAAAAGTGCACCTCTTGGCAGTGCCTCCCCACATTGCACCCGTTCAAAAGATTTACCAATCTTTTCAAAATTAAACCCGTTGATACGTTATTTTTCATACATGTTAGCTACCAGCAAGCTTTTACGGGTAGCTTTTTTTTTGTCCATAGTCTTTTCTCTGCTAATGTTCGGCTATCACTGGAAATCTCATCACATTGGATAGTTTACTGAAAACTTTTTATTGTAATCAAAAAGTGACATAACAGGGCTGTAATGTATTCTGCAAACCATTCTGCTGATATTTTATAACTGATATCAGCTTCTTCTGCCAGGCAATTAAAAAAAAAAATTCAAATGTGAAAATTTTCACAGTACAGTAAACTCCACCCAAACTAATTAACGGTGGTTAAAAATAAGATGCCCCAGCAAAACCTTTCATGTTACATGGTCACAACTCACAATTCTGTACAAAATGTTCACTTTTATAAAGCTCTGATGTAAAAATCAAATAATCAAGCAGCAATATTTTAAGTGCAGCACAGGGTCTTTCATGTCATTATTTACAACGCTTGAATTCGTTTACATTTTAACAAAATTTAATACAGATGACTTAGGAATTAAGTCACTTTTTTATTATCTGTCATTCTATGTAGTGACAGATTTCACTTTTTGGTCATCTTTCTCTTTATCTTTGCTCTTCTTCGATTTTTTCTTCTTGTGTTTGTGTTTTTGGCTCTTTTCCAATTCTGTTTCGTTTCCGATGTGTTTCTTATGCTTCTTGTGTTTCTTATGCTTCTTGTGCTTCTTCTTCTCTTTTTTCTTTTTCTTTTTCTTGCTGTCTTGGCTCTCTCCTGAGCTGGCACTGCTGCTGTGGCTTCGAGTCTGACTCTCAGAAGGGCTTTGACTACGGCTGCGGCTAACACTGGGACTGCTCTGACTTTGACTACGGCTTGCTTCAGGCTGGTCAACCGCAGCAGGTGCTGCTGTATCCTCTTTCACCTTATCAACAGCCTTCTCTTTCGGTTCTTTAGGATTTTTTCCTGCAGCTTCTTCATCTTTTGCAGATACATTACTCTCGCTGTCACTTTCATTGTAATCTGGTACAAACGCAGCCTCATCGGTCTCCCGAGTTAGATCAGAAGAGAGCCGTGAGGAGCTGCTTACCTGAGGCTTGGGCTTGACAACACTTTTATCGGTTTGTCCAGTCACGTTCTCTTTCTCATTTTTTACATCTGGCGATTCTTGTCTCAAAGGTGGTTTACTACCACCTGGCTCTTTCTCTTTATTGCTCTTTACTTCTGGTACATGCTTCTCTTTTTCTTTTCCTGCGTTTTTATCTGGAGGTTTGTGCTCCTCCAGCGTACGCTTGGAATCGTGAGCAGCTTTGTGATCAGGCTGCTTACGCTCACGCGGAGGACTGTAGCTGCTCCTTTTGGCATCTCCAGTGCCCTTCTTGGACGGCTCTGCTCGTTCGTCTCTTGGCTTACTTTTCTGTACCGATGTAGATTCTCTGTTTCGAGAAGGGGAGTCTTTCCTCCTTGCTAATTCACTCTTTTCATCTCTACGTTTGGAACTAGAATGATCTCTGTTGCCATCGTGGTCAGACTTTTTGTCTCGGTTAGGAGTAAAGTCTTTAGCAGTGGATCCACGGCCAGTATCATGCTTCTCTGAAGATCTGCTGTCTTTGGAAGATTGAGAAGTATTTTTTCCATTTCCTTGCTCAGCTGCACGTTCTGAGTGGTCTTTTTCTGGCTGAACACTGCTCTTTCTCTTCTCAGAAGTATCCTTGTCTGACAAAGAATGATCCCGGTCTTTGGTTTTTCCTTTTTCATTCGACACTGAACTTTTTGAACTTTTTGTGTCATGCTGGGAGCTCTCATAACTTGCCTCTTTTGTAGTTTTCTGTGTTTTCTCCAAAGGCTCTGTCTCTTTTTCAGTGTGTTTTACAGGGTTTGGTGGCTTAGCACTCACATTTTTTATAACACTGGCAGGTTTTCCTACATTTGTGGGCACCTGGGTAGATTTAACGTCTTCCTCTTCCGACTCAAAGTCATCTTTATCCCACTTTGACTGAGGGACCTGGATCATAATAATGACGTCTTCAGCAGGGGCTGTTATATCATTATTATACTCCTCCATGGTCTTAATGACAGTTCGTTTTGTGTCTGGCTTTTCTTCAGTCTTTCTAACGGGGCTTCCTCCCGTAGAACTAGTGCTAAGACAAAAAAAAGCATACATGAGTAACAGGTGAGAGACATGCACCGCCATCTTTTGTAACATGTTATAAAATGGCTTTTGTTTCAATTCTAAATCTTCAGCATTTTTTCAAAAGATGTTCAATTAAGGGAACAGACAAAAAAAAGGATGAGTTCACTAGCTAAGATCATGAGCAATCAATTAATTCAGTATCTTCCTGATATACAATTAATTATCAAAGACACAAGATTATCAGATTGGGGACTCTCTGGCTCTGGCAATTCCTTCATGTCCTATTTCTACCAATGGTAGATAAATTAGATACACATTCTTGTTCCAATATACTAGCACGCAATTATGGAGAGGTATACACAACCAAAGTTTTATCCTCGTGTCCCAGTGTTCTTCTTTAGAAAAATGTACTTTTAAAAAACTTTTTACAATATCAAGACATTATTTTAAGTCTCCAGCAATGTCTTAAATGCTTTGAGTTTGCTTTGTTCTGATTCTTTAGACGCTGAAATGTAAGTAGTAACAGCTCCACACTAGATCACTTTTTTTTTCCCCCCATATGTCATGCAATGGCGTACACAAGAGAGATCTCCAAGGTAAGTGCCAAAAAAAGTTGGCACTGAGCTGGAAGCAGGGTAGCCGTGTCAACATGGCACTGTGCTCAAAGCTAAAGTCAGTACAATATATTGGCAACCAAGCTCCTATTTCTGCAAGGTATAATTCCATGTCATACTGACAAAAGTAGATTATTACAATACCTTACAATTTTTAAAATGCACAATACTGCACAGTATAGACACATCTGTTATCCTTGCCTTTAGTGGTAAGCTGGATTTGAAGGACGACATAGAGGGGACTCCTCAGTCAACATGCAATGAATAAGAAGAGGGGAAAAAAAGTCCCAGAAGTAGGGGTCAAACATGTCGCCAATCAATTAACCTTATTAGCTTTCTGGGCAGTACAGACAGCAGTTTTGAAAACAAACATGTTTTCTTTAACAAAATTTGATTTTGACCCAAGTACAGTTTAACAGGGAAGATCACAGATTATTCACTCATTTAGCATGGCTTTAGTCATGAGTCACCATAAAGAATTTTAAGGTTTTTGGGTGGGGAGGAGGAAAGAAAGAATAGGAAAAGAAACAATGAGGTACCTGGTGTAATCTACAAGAGTTGAACTAGATCCATCAGCTGCTGTTACTTTTCTTCTCACTTTTCCCTTCGCTTTTTCTTGTTTAACTTTACTGCTGCTCGGCTCAGGTTTCTCAACAGGTTCTTTTGCAGGTGGCACGTTTTCTCCACTCACAATCTTTTTGCCAGTTTCTCGGTTAAGTTTAATCTTTTTTGCAGGGTTGTTAAGAAAAGCAGATTTATCCTTTTCTGGAGTTCGCTCTCCTTTTTCACCATCAGGCTCAGTCTTCCCCTTCGGCGATGTTTTCGATTCAGCAGTTTCTGGTTTAGAGGCCTTCATGGAAGTGGCTTCATGTTCTTTATCAACCTTTTCATCTGCTTTTCTTTTTCTTTTTTCAGGTTTTGCCTCAGAAGGTTTGCTTTTTTCAGCAGGTTTTTTTGACTTGTCCTCTTTGTTGGAGGGCTTCTCTGACTTGGTTTCTTTTGGATGGTCTTTCTTTGCCTTTTCCTCCTTGGCTGGTCTGGTTTCTGGGTGATCTTTTGTGACTTTTGGGTGAACTTTCCGTGGGGTACTAAGAGCCTTCTCATCCTTTTGAGAAGATGATGTTTTAACACTGTCTGTTTTTGGCAACTCCTCCTTCACTTTTTTCACAGGAGGTTCCGTTCGAGGAGATTTTTCACGATCGGTGTCCACCTTCTCTTGAGAAGCTTTAGCTGGTTTTACTACATTGTCTTTCTTAGGAGGAACAGTGACTTCTACTTTCCGCTTTGTCTTGTCAATTTTTGCTTTTGGCTTATCCTTCTCTTTTTTCTCCTTTTCTGACACTGGTTTGAAAGCAATAGAATCTGCTTCCATAGGCTCATCTCTCACAGGGGTGGCATCATCTCTGCTTGGGAGCATGAAAAGAGAGTCCGTTTTAACGTCTTCTGCTGCAACTGGCTCTCTTGGTTTTCTTGCACCTTCTAACAACTCTGCACTGGGAAATCCTTCATTCTCATCCCCTTTTCTTCTCTTCCGGTGTTTTTTATGTTTATTTCCTTTGCCATCTCCCAGAGGATTTTCCATCTCTTTCTCTTTTGATTTTGTAGGATCTTTGATGCCATGGCTCTCTCTTCCAGAAGGTTTTTCAGGGTAGGTTCCAGCTATATTACGATTTCTGTGGCTCTGCCCACCAGGATAATCCTCCCTACGTCCCCGAGTGTACGGTGAATTCTCTCGTCTGGTCCCAGGTGGACCAAACCTATCAGGAGAAAAGTTCTCTCTAGTTACTGGAGGTCGAGGCTGAGCGCCAACAGCATAGCCCTTGTAAAACTTTTCATACCATTCTCGATAGTTCCTTTCCCATTCTCTGTATCTTTCCTTTTCAAACGGATCTCTAAAGTCAACAGATCTGCCATAGTAAGCTTTCATATCATATGGTGGGACTTCTCTGTATCTGTTAAAATACTCCCTCTCTCCTTCCCCTTGAGGTATAGTCCGTTTAGTGGGAGACTGGCCTCTAAATACTGGAGACCTTGACCGTGAATGGTATCTTCTGTATGGGGGTGACCTTGACCTTGAACGGTGATAACCATGTGACCTTGACCTAGAACGATAGTTACGACTCTTCCCTTTGCCTCTTCTTGGGTACGGTGGTGATCGTGAGTAGGAACGAGAATGGGAACGACTGAACGATCGAGAGTAGGAGCGAGAGCGGGAAGAACCTGATCTTGACTTGGAGTAGGTATATGAACTTCTAGAGTAAGATGAAGCACTATAGGGAGACTTGGACCTTAAAAAAAACACAACACAAAAAAAAATAAATGAAGTTAATTCAAAACAGTCACTCTCCCCAGTTTTCTTCCTCCCAAATTTGGGTGGGTTTTTTTTTTTTTCCTCTCCATATGCTTATGTCAAAGCTTTTTTCAGCTGCTGACATAATACTACTGCAAATTGAAGAACTTGGTAACATGTAAAAGTTTCTGCTTACAAGACAGAACAGCTGCTGCTTTGTTAGTGTAAAAACATACAGGAAGGGTAAGTCTATTTCCACTCACTTCTATCACATGAACTACCATAGCTGTTGATTGATTTCAGGTGGTGTATACTGGCCTCTACTGGTACAGGAACACGCACATTTTTCACTACTCAGCAACTACATGCAGTGCAAATCATTTTTGTTGCAGTAAGATGCAAAAAGAGCAAGTCTTAATGGCTACAGTGCAGTATCAAACATCAAGACAACATGATTTAGCCTGAAGACAGTAAAGCTCAATTTTAAAATGCCAGCTTAGTCTATTTAACTTCATTCCTTATTTGGCAATTTGTACAGGATGCAAAATACTTGTACCACAACCCTACATACGGGACTATTTAATCAGCACTTCTAGCCAGATGTCCTAGCAAAATTTTGCACATACCTCTAGCTCTAACCAAGGCTAGTGACCGCATTTCAAGAAAAATCATATCTAAAAGCTTCTAAATTCAGCCTCTAGTAATATGACTCAACGCCATTACTCTAGGAAAGATACTAACAGCATTACTAACAGAGAGCTATTCAGACTCCTGCCCAAGTGATATTTTGGGATACAATGCATTGGCTACCCTGAGTTTTTTCTTCAAAAGTTTTTCTTTTATTATTTTTTAAAGAACCATTTCACATTATTCAATGTATGCTCATTAGCATCACTCCTCTCAAAGTCCTTTACCAATTTAAGATTTCCTTAAAAACAAGCCTGATCTTTTAACTCGTATGAAAAATTTAACAATATCAACAAAATACTAGCAAAAGCCACCAGTTTGCAGTCCAGGTTAAAATCTCTCCGTGCAGCCACATGAAAAGAGGAAATGAAGACAATTTTTCTCACTATCTCCTCCAAAGTGCTTTTGAGGCCACGGTTACAATCAGAATAGGGAGACGCAGAAAATCCAGCAACTGCACCTATTCAGTTTCTAGCCTCCCACAGCTGTCAGGAGGTGAAGGATGCCACTGCAGAGAAGCTTTAGTAAGAGACACCTGTTCCTTAACAACTGCCACCAAATTATAACTATCAGTCAACTGGAATCTGCCATATTTGAGCTAGTAACCTGCATATGAAACTCCTATCACTGATAATCCCTTGAATCATCCAATCCATCTAACGATACAGAGGTGGAGTGGAACTCCTCCTGATTCTTCTAGACAATCTGCTTCTCCATTACGGACATGTAAAGCAGTTACCTGGAAAACGAACGCCTACGCTCCTTTTGAATCTTTTTATATTCCATCAATTCCTTAGCAAAATCATTTGTAAACTCATCAAGTTTGGACTTTTTCTTTTCCCTGTTAAAATAAGTTTGACCTTTATTACAATTATAGTTTGACCTTTATTACAAAAATACATCAAGAAACAAAACATGGCCAATATGAGAAAATGTATACTGCATGCAAATGCAAAAGGTGAACATCCTATTTAAGCAAAAACAGTTTAGAATTCCTACAAGTTCTAGGGAGAGTTTTAGAATTACATTTGTCTTGTTTTAGTTTTGCATGTTTACCATCTGCAACGAAAAAGTATATTGGAAAAAACACTATGTCATTTTTGCTTATGTCAGATGCACTTTAGTGTAACTGCAGTCCGATACGCTATCGAAATACAAAAAATGAAAAACAACGCAACTTCACTGAGCCAAATACTTACTCCTCTTTAAGCCTCCGTTGCTCTCTGTAAAACTCCTCCCTAGATAAGGGAGGTGCTTGTGTCGTTGGGATGGTATTTGAATGAGCCGTTGGTACTGCTGTTGGTACCCAAGCTGATGAGATGTTTGCAGGAGCTGGGGGATATCCTGGAGGGGGGACAGTGTACCCAGCAGATGGAGGCTGACCAGGTGGAAACTGAGGAGGAAACTGTGGTGGTGGTACCCCCGGTGGAAGAGGAAGTGCATGGGGTGGTGGAGGATACAAGGGAGGTGGAGGCACAGGCACAAAGACCGGTGTTGATGCTGGTAGTGTTGGGGCCTGAGTCCTTTGGGTGCGTTCACTGTGCAGGCGTCCTCGATTTGAGCTTCTAAAGAAATCCAAAAACACGTGTCACTCTTGTTACACTCTGCCTTCATTTTAAAGAGAAAAGCGAATGAAGTGGGAGCATGGTGGCGAGCACTTCTTGTACTCAACTTAAGCATTCTTCTCCCTGCTCCCTGTTTTCTGTTCATTTGAGACTACACTCATTCCTGGACCCTCATACTTGCCTGCCACATCCTCACTCCCAGCAGTTCCCCCAGACTTCTCTCCTTACGCTCAGCTTTGCAACTGTGGATGAAGGCTGCCCATGCTTCAAAGAGACTCCCATCTCCCATGGGCCAAGTGCCCACCGCTCCTCTGCCACTCCTTGATACATATAATACTTCACACTGCTCATCTTTAAGGTACTGCACAGATATGAACTAATCTTCTCTCAAACTTCTTTTAATTTCTCCCACATACGCCTCCAGTGTTGCTGCCTCATGATGATGTACTTGGCCTGTTGTCCCTGAATTGTTATTTTCTTGTTTACTGAATTTGAGATTTTAGATAATCTGTGGGATGGATCCTAGTTTTTGTTTTGATTTATCTTTAAGATTTTATAAACATGATGCACCCTTACAATCTATCTGTAACAAATATATACCAAAATGAAGGACTAACTTTACACTGCAGTAAGAGATAAAACGGACTCCTCCCTCTCCAACTGAGAGAAAGCAGCTTGGCTGTTTAAGATGACTAAATTGAAGAAATTCATATAGTAGAATCATAGACTCATTAAAGTTGGAAAAGATCTCTGAGATCATCTAGTCCAACCGTCAGCCCAACACCACCCATGCCTACTTAAACCATGTCCTTAAGTGCCACGTCTACACGTTTTTTGAACACCTCCAGGAATGGTGAATCCACCACCTCCCTGGGCAGCCTGTTCCAATGCTACACCACTCTTCCAGTAAAGAAATTTTTCCTAACATCCAATCTAGACCTCCCCTGAAGCAATTTGAAGCCATTTCCTCTCGGTCCTACTGCTAGTTACTGGGGGAAAAAAAATTGTCATCAAATAACAGTGTTGACTTTTCCAATAATTTGCTCAGTCAGTATTAACTAAGTTGTTAAAGAAAGAATGTTGGAGGCTGATTTCTATTGGGAAATCAATTTCTTCAGCCCTATTTAGCCAGTAATCAAAAGGGTGGCTTTCCATCTGATCTTTTAATTATATTTAATTTTTATATGTAATTATGTTTTCCTCAAAAAGTGTTCATTTTTCAGAGTCCTCTTTTCAATTATGTATTGGAGTTTTATTTTAAATAATCTTACTGCAAGCACAGATTCCCTTTGTTAAAGCTTATTTAAATTACGCCATTTAAAAATTAATTACCACTTGTATTCTCCACAACTATCTGTGCATACTTATTTCATTATAAATCAGCTGTTGTATAAGTTATGTGTTACGGCCTAATTTAACAGGTTACAAGTAGTAATATATTGAATTTCTGTAGAATACTTACAGTTCCCAGACTGGTCTGCCACCTGCTGAGCGAATTGTACCGGCTCTCATTGGATGACCTTTAGGAATGGGGAGAGGAAAAAGAAAAAAATGCCATTCAGTTCATCTGAAGATAATTTTTTAGAAGAAACTCTAAAGTTATAGTTACTTACCAGTGGTGGGTATTGATTGTCCTTGGGGCCCCAGAAGACTTGGTAATGCTGGTTGTCTTAGTACAGGAACCTGATAGCCCTTGTGAATAAATGCAAACAGTTAGAAAATGAGCTCTACTAAAATATAAGAATCATTGCATACGTTGAAATAAAACTTACCTTCTCTTCCAACAAACTGCTGATTGACAGAGAGGACGATTTAGAAAGTTCAGCAGCCGTCACCAGAGCAGCAGGAGGTATAACAGCATCGGCATCACTACAACAAAAAACCCATTTTTAATTATTCAAACATTCTTTTGAAGTGCTACTTGAACTATAAAGTCCAAGGTGAGAAAAGGCTGACTACTGCAAATGGGAAAAAAAAAAATTTTAAATTATCTTCACCAGATTTACAAATGTGAAGTTGGCCAATTCCAAATGAAGCACTGATGAGAAGTCTGTTTGGACTACTGGCATTTAAAGAGGAAGCTCACTGGGAAAGTTAAGTTAGCTGCATGTGAAAGGAGTACGTATAACCCACACACTGAATCTCACTTTTGGAAGATGCAAGAACTGAAATTCTATTAGGAAATGTTTATGTGCTAGTTCAGAGGCTGCCTTAGAGGTTCTTTTGAATTGTGATCCTTTGTATTCAACGATACATCTGAGCCTGACAGAGTGGCTATTTGCATTCAAGACATAAAGTTGAAAGGATATAAGTCCTAAACAATAGTACAGATTTTTAATATATTTTCGTATGACTTCACTGGATTGCAAACTTACAACTTTCATGTTTGTAAATACTTCAAATTTACAGTGTTTCAATGTTTATTAAGCATCACTGACTACACTGTGTATTACTGAGGATGAATCTGACTCACCGTAATTCTGATGATAAAAATACTTAGAAAAAAGTAACAAGAAAATACCTGGTCAATTTTACCTATAACTGTACTTCTACACTTTTCATGAAAATATTATTTCCTTAGTACTAAAGAGAAATTAATGCACCCAAGAAGGTTTGACATAACTAAATGGCTACTTTAGGAACTGCTAGCCACTTAAAATCAAAGGGCTCCTGGGGAAAAAAGTTCCTCTTTCAGGGTAAAGCTGTACTGAATGACTGATAAGGGAGCCAAACAAGAAATACTTCCAACTTAAAAGTGTCCTCATTCAAAGTAAAAACAAAAACCAGAACTTCCGCGATTATCTGGCACTGTCACTAATGATAGAGAAATCGCTAGCTGAGAAGCTCAAGAAGAATCTAACTTAAGCATTTTGGTATCTTTTATATTCGTGCTGATCTACAGATTTACTTACCGAAAAGGTCCATCTGGCTTTTCACCACGGAGAGATAGGGACACTGCTGGAGGGAGATCAGAGACAACAACAGAAGACGGATTTACTGGCAGCCCAGCTGCCACAGATGACTGACCAGGGGCCAACGATGACAAAGCAGCAGCAGAACGAGAAGCCAGAGAAGCTAATGGTATCATTAGTGGATCCTGCTGTCTGGAAATCGTTGGCCGGAGTAGAGGCTGCAGGTTGCGTGTTATCGTTTGTCTCATTAGGGGTGGTGGCGGTGGTGGCGGTGGTGGCTGCTGCTGCTGTTGCTGCTGAATCTGCTTACGGAGCCTTTTTGTGTAGCCAGTTTCATTTTTGAAGTTGTTCACAGCCTAGAGGCGGAAAAACATTCACAGAAAGGTAATATGAAACTTCAGTAGATACATGAACAAAAGCCTCCAGAGAGTAAAATTACTGTATTCCTGTAAATGCTATTAATCCTAAAATAAACCAACATAGGAACACATCAATTAATGATTGGTAACTCACCACATCTGTATTTTAAGTACTTCAGTGTTAACGCCAAATTTGAAAGCCAGGCAATCATTTTAAATAAAAGTGTGACCTGAATTTGCCAGATTGTCTCTAAAGAGTTGTAAGCTTCTGTAATAGGTAATGTATTTGAAAGGTAAATTTAGCCTTATTCAATTTAGCCTTGCTTAAGGAGATGTAAATTAGTATTTTCTTCCCTTTCAGCTTTTCACAAACAGACTTTTCTTACAAACTTTTATGTTTATGTAAAACTCATCACGTTACCTGGCGTAGGAACTTGTTGGCAATTAAAGCATCAGGAGAAACATCTGTCTGATGACATGTTGGGCATGTATGTTCCTCAGATTCCAGTAACGCTGTTCTAATACCTGTGAATAATTAGAATCACCAAAATAGTTTTTAGCCAAACTAAGGAAATTGTAAAAACATGTGTACAATTAATGGGTGATTATGGTCTTGAATCGAGAGCATGAAGCTACAAATGTTCAACAGCGTAACGAATTTCTAGTATGCAGCAAGTAACTATACAGTTTTGATATTTCACTACTGTAACATTTGAAGATGTACAGCAGGCTGTGTCTTGATGTTTCAACTAGTCTTTGTTCCATTACCTAGTATATTGAGAAGTCAATGACCTCAAGGTTAATGAATAAAAGACATCTGAAAAAAACATTAGTAGGTTTGAGTTCTGAAGGTTTTCACCTACTTTCCCCCATGGAGAAGATGTGGATGAAATGCCTAACTACCTGTTTGTTGCAGACCACAGTAATGCACCAGAGCTGGATACGTAATTTCATATGAGAGAAAGGGCTGTGGACCAACTAAATGCATTCAAGATCTAATACGGTAATTACCTGCACAACGATGCACTTTTCTCATACTTGTCCTTCTGCATGTAAAGAGGATTTAACTAGATATGTAAAAAGGGAAAAAAGCTTTCTGCTTTTTTTTCTCTTTCATATGAGAAGACTCCTTTCCTATTCTGGGTACACTTAAGTATTAAACAGAACTGGTAACAGTGATTTCATTATCTCCTACTTCTGCTTTCAGAAGATCAGATTTGATGTTTTGAATTAACATGGGAGTAGCACTTACATTCATCACAGTAACTGTTTCCACAGCAGGGAATAACGACAGCATCAGTCATTATATCTTTACAAATGAGACATAACAACTCATCAGGAATAGGATCATCTTCTTCCGAGGAGGAGGACGGCTCCTCTGGTAAAAAGGGAGGCTTTTCCTTCTTTCCTATCGCATAAGCTTCCCTGGAGGAGGGTGGGGAAAAAGAAAACAGTTAAAAATGGGAAACTTTTTCAAGCTTTGGATTTTATCAAAGGAAGAGAATAGATGGAATTCTTCTCACTCCACATTAGCCTTCTAAAATACAGGCATTTCTTTGGAACTGCTTTTCTATAGCCACAACACTAGAAGAGGGAGGGGGCAACAATTTTCCTTCTGCAGAACTCTCCCATTCATTGCATCAACTAAGAAATTAGCTCAGACTAGAAAAATATTCTTTTGACAGCAAGAAATCAGATGAAATGAATGCCACCTCTCCTTTGCCAGAGGGTAAGTGTAAATTGCAGGCTCAGGATTAAACTAGCCTCCAAGTAATTACATTTTATAAATGAAAGAAGTCTATGTTACAGCTTCTACAAAAGGAGATCCATGATAGAAAAACGTAAGTGCTACGAAGTGCATTTTAAAACAGCCTCTCTTGTCAGCACACAGTACTATTTTCTTGGTTTATATCAACAGGAAAATTTCAGTTTGTCTCGCACGTGAGATTTGACAAAAGTCATAAGGGGAGGAAATCTCAATCCAGCAGCTATTTGTTAAATTTTGCAAGAAGCCTTTGAAATGTAAAACAGAAGCAAAATGAGCTTTCAAAGAGAATGATTCCAACTTTAAACACCACTGAAATGTTTTGCACAAATACAGATTCTTATTATACCACAAGTTTAACCAACTTCCAGGGGTATGAACCATGGACCACCCTATTTTAATATTAGAAAGCGTCACAGATTTTAAGGTTAAGACACAATGACAACACTTCCTCCCCTGTAATTACAGATGCTGGCCAACTGGGTTGTATTGCCACTCAGGCATTTACGCATATTTCTCTTTTCCGCGTTTTGGTCAGTCCGATTAGTTCCATACTTACGCATCAATAGTTGGTATTGCATATTTTCCAGTGTTTGTCAGCATAGCACCCTTGGTATTCGGATCTTTCACCTCCATCATGAAACTCCTGGGAATTCCCGTGCTCTTTTTAATTCTGGGAACAGACTCAAAATTTTTGTCCTGTTGAGAAAAGAAATATCTCAAGACCCACACTTCAAATGAGATGTCAGTTGATTATTTTAAGCACCAGAAGCCTTTAACCCTCTCCTTTTACCCAACGGAAGGGTTGCTTAACCAACATACTCTTTTCCCTAAACGAATATAGCCAGGATGTTCCAAAGGCCTGAGCAGTGTTTTGAAATCATTCGACATTCTTTGGCTTAACTTCAGGTTCCTTAAGGGTGACATATCCCTGAGCTCGCCATCTGCTCAGAGAAGAGACACAAACCTGCTCCTCCTTCCAAGCGCAATTCAGCGTTTAACGCAGCGCCCCGAATCTCTCACTGGAGAAACCTATATTCACCAGCTGTACGTGAAGGTTGAATTCATACCTCATCCATATACATTCAGAGACTAACGTTAAATGGCATGAACACTCAACCAGAGACTCATGTAATTAAAACACGTAAACGTTCAATAGATGGGGTCAACAGAAACGTCTTTTTATACGAAATACTAAAAACTGTGAACTATCATTAAAAAGAGTTAAAAACAGAGAAAGTTTTCCAGTAATAATGAAACATATCAAAATATACATGAAAGTTCAGAGAAGGAATTATAGACATATTTAATGCTTATGACCTAGAAAAAAAGGAAACTTTACATTTATAATTCCAGGTTTCCCTTGAATTTTCAAAGGCTTTGCAACATTGTCATATAACTTCCAAATTTCACCCCAAGAGAAACAATTCTTAATACAAATAATCACATATTTGTTAAGTAACTGCCAAGGTAAAAAAAATTAAAACTACGCAACACCAGCAGTCCCCCACAACCTTACCCCATTTGTTGGACAGTTCTTTATATAGTGGCCAGGTTTTCCACAACGAAAGCACGTGTACGATGGTGGAGGTGGACCCAAGGGTTTCTTCATGTAACTAAGTATTTTGGGGAAAAAAGAAAAAGGTATGCATGTGTGTCTCATGTTAAAACAAACATCTCTACAATTTTTCCATAATCTTCAAAGAACAATTTTGACATTATCAACACTTACTTGATCGGATCATATTCATGGCCAGACTGTGTCATCATAGCTTTTATTTTATCTTCTTCAGAAGCATTGGCTTCAGCCAGATTGGCAGTCTGTTTAACAGGTAATTATTTGACACACACATTAGAAACACATTTAAGCCCACACAGCCAAAGACAACACCACTCATCCAATCCTGTAAAGAGCAGCACAACGCTAGCTGAGGTTGCATGAAAACAGCTGCTTATATAAAATATATTTGTCCTGAAGATTCTGGGGAGTCCTTACGCCATTACATGATGTTTATGTGCCTGTTAACCTACTTGAAAAGAGCATTCTTGGGCACTCAAAACCTTAGGCTCTGTTTGTACCTTACATAAAGACTTGTGTAACCAATCCAATTTTCTTCAAAGTGGACTGAAGCTATGTGTAGAAAAAAAAAATACTATCCAGTATTTTTAAACTGATTTTTAAGCTCCAGACTGTTTGAAGGAGAAGACCTCCACTGTACATTTAATTGAGAAATATGTATGCAAGTATCATTATTTACATTTTGCAGCATTAAAAGGACACACAAGAGTTGGGGAAGTTTTTTTCTGCTTGCTGAAATTCAGCTTCTGACACAGAAGCATTGAAAGGAATCAGGCTTTTTATAATCCCTCAGCAAGACAAAAGATTCTTTCAGTAGAAATTTGACCATTGTGTGCTGTAGGCAGTCCAAACTGCATGCTCCCCCCCCTACTAACTTCTTCATATGAAGTGACTGAACTACAGTCATCAAAACCTGCCGCTTTCTCCAGTTGACTGTGTCCTTTTAACATACAAATTGTAATATAAACCTGATGCACAACTAGATCTTCAAATTATTGAAGCCAGCTGATTTTTTTAAGT
>VZTL01040826.1:5012-15395 GCA_013400535.1 Scopus umbretta
GGGGGGGGTGTGTGTGGGTGTGGCGGTGCCGTGTCGTGCGTGAGGGTGCGTGTGCGGGTACATGCGCGTGTGCGCAACTCCCCCCACGGTGCGAGTGCGTCTGCGGGGGTCTGCTTGTGTTCGTGCCCGCGCTGTGCGGGTTGCGTGGGGGCGAGGGCGCGTTGGCGTGCGTGCGTGTTTGCACCTGCGCGTGGCTGCACGTGCGTGTGGGCCTGTGCCAGCGTGGGCCTGTGTGGGTGTGTTTGTGTGCACGCGTGCGCTGGCGTGTGGAACGCGGGTGCGGTGTGGGTGTGGGTGCGTACGTGCATGTGGTGTGTGATTGTGTGTGTGTGCGTGTATTTCTGTGTGTGCACCTGTGTGCGTCCGTGTATGAGTGCGTCTGTGTGCGTGCATCTGTGTGCTTGTGTGGTTCTGTGCGTGTGAGTGCATCTGTGTGCACGCGCATGTTTTTTGTGTCTGTGCATGCATCTCTGCGTGAGCGTGCAAGGGTCTGTTTGTGTGCGTACATACATTTTGCGTGTGCGTATGTGTGCACGGATTCCTACACATGTCAACGTGTGTGCCTCTGCGCATGCTTTTGTCTTGCGCAAGCGTGTGTGTGCGTTCATTCATACAGGTTTGCATGTGTACGGTTTTATGTGGATGTGCATACGGCATATATGTGCGCATGTGGATGTGCAGGATTTTGCGTTTCCCCATGTTGAACAGTGTGTGTGTGTTTTGTATGTGCATGGCGTGCATTTGAGGAAAGGTGCGTCCTGGTTAGGAACTGTTTTCAGCAGGGGTGGGGACGCAACATGAGGCTCTCTGTATATGCGTAGGTGCATAGGCGGATTAGTATGAACATATATTTATGTATATATAAATTATATACATGTATGCGGTAGTACTACAGTATCATAGAAAACAGTATTGAAGGAATGTGGAATCGTCCTTTACTCCCAAAGCACAACGTGAAAGGAAGTTCGCGTGGCTGTGAGCCTGCTCCCGTGCGGGTGTAGGGGTGAGCAGTATGTGCCTGCCTTCCACCTCCGCTTACAGCCGTGCCCTGTTTTAGTGAGGCCAACAGCATTTAGCAGTGTGGCCCTGCATATGGCTGGCTGAACTCATCTCTGTAGCTGTGAGACTGCACGAAGCTGCCATGAGGAAAGAATATCTTTAGCTGCAAGCGCTGACACTAACTGGCCCCATCGGATCCATGCAGGTTTGTTTACCGGGGAGAAGCAAAGGTATATATTTCATGGCCTTGTGTACTGTCTACAGCCCTCTCTTGCAGACAATAAGTCTTTGAGAGTGACTGTTGTAATTGACACTTGGTGGGCTTGTTCACTTCCTCTGCAGAAACGCAGGAATGTGATCTCGCAAGCGGTACAAGCCCTGTGCTGGTGGTAGGGGCAGTGCCACATTAGGATCATTTTGGACAAAATTTCAGTGGTCCCTATTTCAGGAAATGTGGGGTGGATGAAAATCACTCTGTTCAGAACCTGCCTACTGTATTCATTAAAACTATTCCAATGTATGTCTTCTTTACTATATTGTTGTGGTTTAACCCAGCAGGCAGCTGAGCCCCACACAGCTGTTCGCTCACCCTTCCCCCGCCCCCGTGGGATGGGGAGAGAATTGGGAAAAAAAGTAAAAACCATGGGTTGAGAAAAAGGCACTTTAACAGAACAGCAGAGGAAGGGGAATTATTATTAATTATAATAATAATAATAATAATAATATACAAAACAAGTGATGCACAATGCAATTGCTCACCACCCGCTGACCGATGCCCAGCCAGTCCCAGAGCAGTGATCGCTGCCCCCCAGCCAACTCCCCCAGTTTATATATTGAGCACGATGCCGTATGGTATGGAATAGCCCTTTGGCCAGGTTGGGTCAGCTGTCCTGGCTGTGCCCCCTCCCAGCTTCTTGTGCCCCTGGCAGAGCATGGGAAGCTGAAAAGTCCTTGACTGGTGTAAGCACTGCTCAGCAACAACTAAAACATCAGTGTGTTATCGGCATTGTTCTCATCCTAAGTCCAAAACACAGCACTATGGCAGCTACTAGGAGGAAAATTAACTCTATCCCAAATGAAACCAGGACATATATACATAGATGTACGTTTATGCATGTATGTATGCATGTAAAGAATCCATTTTTCAAGAGTGTTTCAAAACTGAAGGGAGACTTGTGCTTTCAGAATAGCACGAATGGCCTCACTTCTAGTATTCACCTTTTTTATGTGCTTGGAATAAGTTCTGCCTTTATTCCCCCAAGAACACTTTGCAGCTCTGGAACTCAAATCTACTTGGAGTAAATACTTTATCAGTTATAGAGGGTAAGAAATAGATATTGAAGACCTAGACTTACTATTTCTAATTCATGCATTTCATTGCTCAGTACTTCAATACCTAACTTATTTAGGAGGCTTATTTTGATGCTGTTAGAAGTCATGTCTGTATGACATCCAGGAAGATTTATGCTGCGAGTTGATCTGTATTACTTCTGAAAATGACATTTTGGCTCATCAGTTAGATGTTAAACTTGAACAAAGAAATGCTTACAGTTAAAAATGAGACGCCCAAGGAATTTTTGTGGCCAAATTCCTACTAATGTTCAAAGACCCTTAGGTTTCCATGTAATTTAGATGCATTTTAATAATAGTACTTCAGGTACTAAGGCATTTCTTAGGCACATTTTATAGTATTAATGCTGGGGATTGATTTGAATTTCTGTATAGAACACCCCTACCCCATCCCTCATACATTGTGATGTATTTTTATTGTGGTCATTTTGTTTTTAAATACTAGCAGCCCATAACCTCTTGAGTGATTCTGGGTTCACTCTGTAGATTATATTATATGTTTCATATCCATATAGTGTCCTCCTTGTTCTCCCTCTTACTTTTTGCCTGCCTTCCTTCCTTTCTTCTTTCCTTCTTTCCTTCTTTCCTTCTTTCCTTCTTTCCTTCTTTCCTTCTTTCCTTCTTTCCTTCTTTCCTTCTTTCCTTGCCTCCCTTTCTTCCTTCATTCCCTTCTTCTCTCTTTCTTTCCCTCCCCTTCTTTCTCTCTTCCCCTTTCTCTTCCCTCTTTCTCTTCCCTTCTTTCTCTCTTTCTTTTTCTCTCTCACTCTGTTTTTCTTCCTCCCTTTCTGTTTTTCTTTTTCTCCCTTTCTCTCCCTTATTCTTTCTCGTTCTTGCCCTCTTTTTTTCTCTTTCTCCTCTCTCCTTCTTTCTCTCTTTCTCCCCTCTTTTGGCACGGTCAAGTGTATTGATCATTTGGGTACCAGTCAAGGATGAAAGTGACTTGGCAAGGACCATTAAGTCAATCACTATGATTAAATACTCCCAAGAATTTTAAAATGTGCTGAAATCAGAAATGGGCAGATACTTAAATGTCTGACCTGTCAGGCACATGAATATCAGCAACGGTAGTGGAAAACGTGTATTGGAAACCTGACAGTGATGGTACTCCTTTGTGTTATTATTGTTGGATGCTTCATAAGGTAATCTATGCTGTGATGCCTTAGTTATAGTATCTACAAGGAGGCATTCTTGCCTCAGAATCTCCAGGAAATAAATATACCAAATACTGTACTGGTATTGGTATTCACATTTCTTCCCTTCACAGCTCCTGTTCACTTTGCCAAGGCAGATCAAATTTAAGTTTTGATAATTACATTACAAATTCCTCCTACATTTTCAACTGGATTTGTTATTCTTCATTTGCTGTCATATACTTTTGTGTAAGGTAGCTGTATTTTGTTAAATAACTCCCACATTTCGCCCCCGGGTAACTTCACTCTAATTGTAGACTGATTGCTTTGCTTTAAAAAATGCAGTGGGGTCTTCTGTGACAAATAACACTGTGAATAATGAGATACACAATGCTTGTAACCACAGACAGCATATGTAGGCATGTGTAAAGCATATAGGCAGTGATATTTAAAATGCATTTGACTTAGGATACAAATCTCATTCACTTATATCACATTATTATGTCAAACATACCAACCTAATGCAGAATGTAGAATTTTCTGAATTCCCATAACTTAGTCCGTCTGGTTATAAACCCCGATATGATTATGTTAGACCTAACCGTGACCGTGAACTGCCTGCCTGTGGGTGAGTCCTAACGTTCTTCTCTTACCTTGAAAACAGTAGGAGAGTGTTACAAGTATACTCCCAAGCTTCCATTTTCTCACTTTTCAATGTATGTTGGAGTCCTAGAGAGGAGGTCACAAAGAGGAGGACACGACTGTGCCATCCCCAGGCAGGTGGCACTTCATTCCTTAACTCTGTTTACTCAGAGTAGAATAGTTTTACTGATGTGAACAGATAATGAGGTTTGTATAGGAAAGAGTGAGGGGGGAATCATTCCACGAATGCTGAGATGCTACCATGTGCTGATGTTACTGCCCCATAGTCACAGTACAGGATACAGCTATAGTATGAAGGTCAAGTGTAATACAACCCAAACAAAGATGCAGTAAAGCCAATACAGTATTGGAAATAGCTGGAGGGGAAAGGTGTCATAATACCTACCTCCTCTTGACTACTTTTTAACCTAAGTTTTCATAAATCACGTTCTAAGCTGCTCCTAGCACAAAATATCTCTTCAAGAAAACCAGATAGCAGCAATATTTGAGAGTACCCACTTACACCCCCAAATAAAGAAAAAAGAAATACTTTTTTTCAGTTGCACTGTTCACAGGGAGACAGAGATCGTATGTTTCATTATCACAATTAGCTGTGATTTTGTTATCTCCCTATTAGTTGTTCCTTTCATTCTGCTAGAGGCCACACCTGAAATCTGTTTGGCAACAAGAGAGAGAATGCAATTCTATTTTATGCAACATTTCCTGATTTAGATATCGTACTATATAACACTTAGTTTTCAAGTGGAATTCAAGGAATTACTCTTGGTCTACTGCTACCGGATTTTGCGTATCTTAGTGACTATTTTTATTGTATCAGTCATGATCAGTCAAGATGATCTTGGTGTGTAGTTGTGTTTGTCTGGGATTTAGACAGCTAACATTCTCAGCAAAAGTTGTCACCACTGTAATGTTCCCCCATCTCTGGTCAGCACAGTTTGAGTTTGATGATTTGGAAATCCTATAGGGTGTGTGAAAATCAGGAGTGTGACTTCTTTACAGAGGTAGAATGACTTTTTACATGGTATGTGCAGTGAGGCTAGGCTCACTAAGATGTGCTAGGCAGTCAGCTTGGGCAGAATTTAGATCTTGATTCCTCTGTCCTTAGTAACTGAGTGGCATACGTTTAAATAGCTATTTGAACACTAGCTGTATAATCCCTTAGATCTGACAGTTTAGGACCTTTGATCCATGACTGAAGATGTCATTGTTTATTCTGCTCAATGCACTGCTTTGTTGAGATACGTAAGTAGCTCCCAACAAGCAATGCCTGTGATACAGTGCAATATTGTGCAGTGAGAGCTTACTGAAGGGGTGCTTGAATGGTGAAGGTCTAGAAAAGATATTTAATGTGATTGTTGCAACAAATACAATTATTTAGTATACACCTAAATGCAGATTCTCACCTGGAGTTCTGGATACCATGGACATAAAAAAGGGAAATTCCATAGTAGAGTGTGGCTGCACATAATGTCAGTAGAACAAAAGAGGAGAAGAGGTAAATATTGGGGGAAAAAGTGTGGTACAAAATTGCTATGCTTTGTCACTGAAGTAATAAATGAAAGAGAAACGTCTAGAATTGCATCAAATATTATCATTCTGTCATAATAGTAGTATAGCAGTATGTAAAGGAAAAGAAATTGGGAAAGGGTGGTGAGGTGCTGAAATAGGAAGAAAAAAGAATTCTTTTTTTTTTTTTTAGTGGATTGTGTAGGTAGGAAAGTGGGTGAGCTGCTGGGGGAGATTAAAACATCCTTCCAAATTTCATTTTCCTGTTTGCATTGGATTGAGACATAGTAAATGTATATTAAAATATGTCAGTTATTTAATTGTCATTCAGTGATAATCAGATGCAATGTATGTACTATCATTCTTCATTGAGCAAACCTGAACTGCATTCTCACTGGTGAGTGTAGATTTTCTCAGTAAACTTCTATTTGTTAGCCAGGGGGTGAAAAGAATACTTTATAGAAGAGAGGTTTCTACTGCATCTCAGATTTTTTTTTTTTAAATTATTTATGTGACTGGTTTTTATCTGTATTATCTGTTGCATTGTTTAATGTTTAATGTTTTTAATGTCTTTGTGTGGTTCTTGGAATGTTAGGGAAGATAAGCACTGTAGATATAAAATTAATAATTAATTCTTCTTGATGATACTTACAGGAGTTACATATATAAATCCTCTGGCGTCTGCAGGAGAACAAATCTAGAAGGTGTCTGTTTTGCTGTTACTCTGCATGAAGGATTCCTCTTGGCTTGAAAAGGAGTTCTGTGCGCGGAGCTGTAGAAAA
Source organism: Scopus umbretta (assembly GCA_013400535.1). Classification (NCBI taxonomy): domain Eukaryota; kingdom Metazoa; phylum Chordata; class Aves; order Pelecaniformes; family Scopidae; genus Scopus; species Scopus umbretta. The sequence goes on from VZTL01040826.1 coordinate 11,443, forward strand.
ACTAAACCTGTAAAATATTGGTAACTGACTCTAATTTCAGATTGCAAATTATATAATGAACATTTAGAAGTAATTCGTACCTAGAAAGAAGACTGGCATTCTATCTGCCTGCCATATATTCTTTAATAAACATTCATCTGTATAGAGACTGTTGACATTGCAGACAGAATTTATAACCTGGTTTAGAGACATATTTCTGGATATGCAGCTAAAGTATACTGATGGCTTTTCAATGCCCTATGCTGAGGTTATAACAGCACAGACAGATTAGGAAATCTTGGTGGCAAGCATTTGCAATTTTTAGTCTTGAAGAAAAGACAAAAAATGGAACTTCAGTGTATCTGTTGAACACAAATACAGCTGAGACATTTAATGTTGATTCATGACTGCATTATTAATTTGTCTCAGAGTGTTCAAGGTAGCCTAGTAAAATATTTCAGACTTTCGCTTGTATTATTTAATGTTAGACATTGATCAGAAGCTGGAGGGTGTTAAAGAAAGTGGGTGGAAAAGATTATTGGACTAGTTTCAGGCTATGTTGTTTCAGCTAGATATTTGGTATTTATGAACATAGCTAGACCCTTTTCCTATCTATTTCTTTCTGTACTGTACCCTCAAATGATACATGTTTGAATCCCTTCTTCTGTTTAGCCAAGTGCAGAGTTACAGCAAGAGTATATCTCTGCTGATTTTGAATAGCATTTCACAACCAGCTCTGTCACTTCCTTCTTTTTCTGTAGGGGCTTCGTGTATCACTTGGAGAATGATGAGCTAAAAGTAACAAGTGGTGATGCTGTAATTTTTTTGTGCAGCTTGAAATGCACTAGATCTGAGCTGACCTGTGTTAGGGTATGTGATAAAAAGCTCACCCGCCACACACAGAGGAGCGCAGAGACACAATCCCCTGCCCCAAGCTCCCTAGGGATGTCCCAGGAGAACATCAGCCCCGTGGGTTGGGCGGGACCCAGCACCATGAGTCCCTGGGGGTGGTTCTCTGAGGCACCACGCAGACTGGGGGGGTCCCTGCCCTGGAGAACGGAGTTCATTATGGGTTGCAGCGGAAGAGTATTCTGGGATTGTGCAAGATTTATTATGGTATGTTTAAGGGAGGAACCAAAAGTGGGGAAATGGAGGGATCAAGGAGATTTAGGGAGGAACAAATATGCAAAATGGAGAGATAAGAAGATAAAGGGGACCAGTCACCTGTTGACAGTTTGCTGGTCGGTAGCCTTGTCTGCATTTCAGATGGTGGGCTACAGTTTTCAGCACTATACATTTATAGTTTACTTAGTTTGATGCTCTCAAATGTGCTGCTTCTTACCTATTTATTGTTTTGATGGGTAGCGAAATTTGTTGGCAAGGTATCTACACTACTTTTGATTCTAGAACTGTTCTGTGATTATTGTTTTTTACATGAAAATATAAAATGTGTAACATTACCCATTCTCATGAATGGACTAGGTGAACCATTGTTTCAAGTCCTCCAATTTCAGTTATTAAGAATAAAGTACCTCGATAAATCAAAAGTATAATATTAATATCCAGAGGCAGTAATTTTTTATTTTCCATACTGTGCCAATTTACCATATATAAACAATTTATATCATCAAGTTCCTCTGTTTTTTTCTTCTGATGCATTTTTACTGCTTTAGGAGTTCCAGTTTCCTATGAAGGGGCTAGCTACTTTTCTGAAACAGTAATCAGTTGCATTTTTTATTTCAGGCATGGTGTCTATCCATATATATGTTTGTCATTATTATAGAAACAAAGAAAAATGGACTGCATTGACTTACTGAATACACGACTGTATGATTCTCAGTCTATTTGTCTTTTTAAGAAAATTGTTTCATTTATAAGCAAGCAGTTTCTTGTCTGAAATCGTAATAGCCTCTGGCAAAAGTATTTTAGAGATACAATAAGTGGCATCAAAATATTTCACACTAAATGAGAAATAAGATCTGCACTAGAAACATTGAAGGGCTACAAGTAAAGAAAATAATGAGATCCTTGATATTGAATATGTTGAAAAATTGACAATGAACTCGGGTAAGTGTAAAAGAATCTTTAGTAGCTCTACAAACATTAAATGGAGCAAGTTCAATTTAATTGTAGATATTTCAGACTTATTTCAAGAAAATATGTTGGAAATAATGTTGACTATTTGAAAAGTTACTTGAAATAATTAATTTGGTTTCATCACAGTAAAATGTCGGAATATGTCTAAAATGAGATGGAAAATAAATAACAAAATACAATATATACTATATGAACTCTATATACTTTTTCAATATAATTAATGCATAGTGTAATAAAGAAAGCAGGTGGAATAGAAGACCAGCTTGACTGAACAGGGAACTCCTCATGGAACTCAAGAGGAAAAAGAAACTGTATCATCTCTGGAAGCAAGGTCAGGCTTTGCAGGAAGAGCACAGAACTGCGGTTCACGTATGCAGAGAGAAAACATGAAAGGCCAAAGCTCGGTTAGAGTTGAGACTGGCCAGTATTGTGTCAGACAGCAAGAAAGGCTTTTTAAAGTATGCTAATAGCAAGAGGAGGTCTAAAGAAAACACTGGACCGATACTTGTTGAAGATGGTCATCTGATTAATAGGGATGAAGAAAAAGCAGAGGCATTCAGTGTGGTTTTTGCCTCAGTGTTTAAGAATACTGATAGACCTTGGGCTGCCCAGTCCTCTGAGTTGGAGGACCATGACTGCAGAAACAGTGACTTTGCATTGGCGGACACTGAAGTTGTAAGGGCCCAGCTGAATGTTCGTAAGTCCATGAGGCCTGATGGGATTCATCCCAGAGTTCTGAAGGAGCTAGCAGACATTATGGCAGGATATCTCTTGAATCATCTACCAAAGGTCTTCAGAGTCTGGGGAGATCCCTGCTGACTGGAAGCTAGCCAGTGTTGTTGCAATATACAAAAAGGGCGTGAGGGAAGACCCAGGGAACTACTGACTTGTTAGTCTAACTTCAGTTCTGGGAAAAATTATGGAGAAGGTTATAATCGGTGCTATTGAAAGGCACTTAAAGAACAAGGCAACCATCAGGCAGAGCCAACTTGGGTTCATGAAGGGAAAGTTCTCTCTAACTAATTTGAACTCCTTCTATGATAAGGTCACCCACCTATTGGATGAAGTGAAGGCAGTGGATGTATTTTTTCTGGATTTTAGTAAGGCTTTTGATATTGTCCCTCACAGCATCCTTCTGGACAAGTTGTCCAACTGTGGGGTGAGTGGGTTCACAGTGTGCTTGGTGAAGAACTGGCTGAATGACAGGGCTCAAAGGGTTGTAGTGAATGGGGCTACATCTGGCTGGTGACCGGTCACCAGTGGTGTTACTTAGGGTTCAATTCTAGTGCCAGTTCTGTTTAATATATTTATCAATGATCTGGATGCAGGAGTTGAATGCACTGTTAACAACTTTGTTGATGATACCAAACTGGGAGGTGCTGTTGACTCCCTCAAGAGCCAAGAGGCCTTGCAGAGGGATCTAAATAGACTGAAACATTGGGCAGTCACCAGTGGCATGAAGTTTAGCAAGGAGAAATGCCAGATTCTGCACCTGGATCGGAGTGACACCAGACCCTAGCATAAATTGAGAGAGGAGTGGCTGGAGAGCAGCCCTGCAGAAAGGGATCTGGGGGTGCTGGTCAACAGCAGGCTCAATAAGAGTCAGCGGTGTGCCTCAGCAGACAAGGGAGCAAACCACACCCTGTGATGCATCTAGCACAGCATAGCCAGCCAGTCAAAAGAGCTAATTATCCCACTGTATTCAGCATTGGTGTGGCTTCACCTTGAATACTATGTGCAGTTCTAGGCCCCACAATTTAAGAAGGATGTTCAGGTCCTTGAATGCATCCAGAGGAGAGCAACAAAGCTGGTGAAAGGGCTGGAATGCATGTCCTACGAGGAGCAGCTAAGGACTTTGGGCTTGTCTAGTTTGGAGA